>RJWJ010023938.1:0-25315 GCA_004363605.1 Indri indri
AGCATTAAAAAATATGGATACTTATGTTTCACTAGTGGAAATTCTGATTCAGAGGATCCAGAAGAGCCCAGAAATTTTAATTCTTAACAAGCTTCCAGGAGATCCTGAAGCACATGGTCTTGAGAAACACCTGGTGATCCATAGATCTACAAAGCACAGTATTCTTGTTCTGCTCAGCAGTAGCTAAGCTCTTAAAAGTATGTACAACCTAGCTCTAAAGCGTAAAGTTTAGGAAGGAAGAAGGAGGTGGAGAACCTAAAAGGAATTGCAAGAAGTTGAATGAAAATGGCTGTCCGTGGTGATCTAGCACCTCTTGTATTACCCTGGATAGAGCTGGAGACCATTCTATTAAGTGAAGTTTCACAAGAGTGGAAAAACAAGCACCATATGTATTACCATCAAACTGGTATTAACTGATTTAGCTGACCAACACTTAAGTGCACATATAGTAATAACATTTATCAGGTGTCGGGCAGGTGGGAGGGGGAGGAGAGGATGGGTGTGCACCACCTGGGGGATGGACATGCTTGAAGCTCTGACTGGGGTGGGGCAAGGGCAATATATGTAACCTAAACATTTGTACCCCCGTAATATGCTGAAATAAAAAAATTAAAAATTAAAAAAAAAAAAGAAAATGGCTGTCTGTATGGTGACGGATGGTAGGAGGATTTTTCTTTCAAAGTAAAAAAAAGAAAATGAATGACAAAAAAATAAGGCTTTGCATTCTTTTGTCCTAGTGGGTCGTTTTTCAGATATTGCCTATCTCTTGAAATGTGTCCCTTGATCATATCATTAGCACTAGCGGTTGGTAGCTGGGGATATCCGTGAAGTGCTTTGTCAATTACCAGTGTTGGAATGTACAGAAATACATAAAATTCAGCACTTTTGGTAATGTAAACATCCATCCAAAGGGGTAGTATTTTAATATATCATTTAATAGAATATGTAAATATGGGGATATTTTTGTATCTCAATTTATAAGGCATATCTATTTCTGCTACAGATTCTCTGAAGAAAACATGTTTAGCATTTTTAAACTATTTGCTTATAGTGCATAAAACAAAAGTGCTGCTTCTTAGATAATTGAAAACAATAACTAAATATAAAGTTACCTCATAGCTTTCTGGACACTAGCCGTCAAAGAAGAGTTCCTGAACTGGTGTAGGCTATGGACTTGAATTTCTCGACAAAATCAGATACCACTAAGTAAGAAAGAAGAAATCAGCCTAACCAAAAAATACATAGAAAACTCTTTTAATGTGACCTTTTCTTTGTGGAAAAGAAAACAAGACAACAATTTTTAAGACTATCAATATGTACACCACTAAAATTGTTTCCAAAGGAAATTCATAGGACTAGAGTGTCATGTTAGTGAAATAAAAAATGTTAAAACGAAGTATAACAAAGTCTAATGCAATGTGCTGCAGGGAAAAATGGAATGTGCATTGAAAGAAAAACAAAAGAAATATAAGAAATTAGGCCAGTAAAAGACAAAAGGGATTTTTGTGAATGACCCCACAGAGAGGTTAAGAATGTTCTCTGAAGATGGGAACCCAAGGGGTAAATGGACTAAGGTGATTTGAAGGTGAGGTCTGGAAGAAGAAAAAGAAAAGCAATAATCGTGGGATTACAGAGCTGCGAGAGGTTTGAAAGATGAGTCACATTCCGCCTGACACCTTTCCTTTAAGCTGATGTGATTCTGCCATTGGCATCACATAGAAGGAGCTCTCTGGTCCCCATTCATTAATCACAGGATTCACCTTTAATCATTTCCCCCAGTGCTTATTTTTATATCTAGTCCATGTCCCACTCTATGTCCTGGTCTTGAACTTCATTACTTACTTGCCTGTCTTTACCTCTGCCTCATACTCTGGACTTGATGGTTACATTAAAGCTTTGGCTCTGATCATGCCCTGTGCTCCACATTTGATCCAGTCCTTGGTAACCTCGTTTCATAATACACCCCCAGCCGCTCACAGCCACCCCTCCAGCCCAGTTTACTTTTGCCATGTGACCAAGATTTACATAAATACGTTCAACTTATTAATTTCAAAGTCAAATATATGAAGCCCTGCAGAAGTTAGGTAGCTTACCAAAGTCATTCACCTGATTAGTAGACTACCCTGGGCTAATTCCATCCATTCCAGTTCTTTGTCTACCAACAGTTCTCTCTTTTTAGTCCTAATATTGCCTTAACTCACCTTGTAGATACGTAAATTTAAAATCTCATTCTCCTGGAAAATTTTTAAAGAATTTCTTTTGTCATTTGTACTTCCCAAATAATATGTTGGCCTTTCTTGCATATGATACAAGTGCTGCTTTGGTAAAATTTATGCTAATTTCTCTTCTCTTCTTAGGTACTTCTTGCATTTTATTTATGCCACTGGAAGATTTAAAGGCATTCTGGCTTATCGAAGAGAACAAGTTTAGGATGTGTCAAACATGTTGCATGTTTTTAAAGCCAGCATAATGCTGGAATGCTTAAACATGCTTAGTATAAATAATTCACAAAGCAAAGTTTAGTTCAGCAGTAGTTAAGCTCATAAAAATATATGCTACATAGCCCTAATGGCTAAAATTTAAGAGATGGAGAACCTGAAAGGAATTGCAAAGAGTTGAATGAAAATGGCTGCCTGTGTTGTGAGGACCAATAGAAATTGCCTATTTCCATTTTGCGCTACACCATAATGGATTTAGAGTTACCCATTGTCTCCTAAAGTGATAATCATCTAAAGTGGTTGTGTCCATTTGGCATTTGAGAAAGTGTGAAGATTCCTGATTCAGGTGTGGCCATGCTCACTTGATATACACATTCCAAGCAAGAAATTATGGCATACAGCCTCTGTCGAGGTGGAGGGAAATCGTGTGTCTAAAGTAATAGAAGCAAAGAAGAAGGCACGTATGAAGCACCTTTGATATATAAATCCAAGGTTTTGAAATTCTGGGCAGACCGTCAAAATGTAACCCTATACATAATCCCAAAGAAAGCATAAACAAAATATTTCCTTTTTATTACCATTTCACTTATTTTCCCCCAACCTATAAATACTAAGAACATTTTCCT
This sequence comes from Indri indri, assembly GCA_004363605.1. Classification (NCBI taxonomy): domain Eukaryota; kingdom Metazoa; phylum Chordata; class Mammalia; order Primates; family Indriidae; genus Indri; species Indri indri. The sequence continues at coordinate 3,065 of RJWJ010023938.1, forward strand.
GGCTTCAAAGTTTATAAAATTAAACGTCCTAGATGTTTCAAGTGTAAATTAACCTCTAATAGAATCCTAGAAACCGAATTTAAATGCTCAGAATTCTATTTTGGGTTCTAGTAATATAAAATATAAAGTTTCCAATAAACTTCAAAGATTGCTATCATGTGTACCAGAGCTATAAAAGTCATTGCCTTTTATGCTCAGGTTTAGCTTTTACTAGTTTTAGCCCCCCTCCAGAATTTTGGAAAGAATGACTGGCTTCACAGAAGTGCCACTTGACTTATAAGGTTTGACCAATTGGGAGAAACGGTCTTAGGTAGAATGAACGGGGGTGGGAAACTGCCTGGAAACCAGAGAAATGAGAGTAGCTAAGGGAAAAACTTCCCTGTGTGCTTTGGTGCTTACTGCCAGAGTAACTGTTCCACTTTCACAGTTTATAGCTATGAGATTCAGGAGCATATATATGAGAAAGTGTCACTCAAAATGATAGTTTAAGCCATAGGTACCTAAATTTTCAGCAAATCCATGCATTAAAAATCAAACCTGGAGTGCACAAATTAACCAAAAATTCAAGAATGAAATTTTGTCCTTAGAAAGTGTCTTGCCAGCTACTGATGACTTGGGCCCAAGCTACCACATGCACTGGATGAGGGATGACTGCTGAGCACATTTTGTTGTCAAGCCGATGACTGCCTTAATCACGTAGGAATGCAGAAGCATTTCCAAGCTCTCAACCTGGTTTTCCACAACACATTAGTTATTTCTAAACCAAATTCTTTTATGACCTAAATTCTAATCCTGCAAATGATATATTAGAGTGGCAGCACTGGAGATAGAATTCAGGATATATGTTTTTCCATGCTATTTCCCTGCATTTTTTTCTTCTCTGTGCCTCGATATCTTTAACACTGGATCATCGATAGTGTCCAAATTGAGGTCTCAGTGGTAAAGCTGGGAGAGGTACAATAGGAACCAGAAGAGATTTACTCAAAATCTAGAGAAGTACCAAAGATCAATAATGGAATGACAAGATTGTAAGCAAGGCAGATAGTAGCAACTGCCAGCATTTTTGTAATATTTCCATGTCCAGATGCGATAGGGTGATAGAGAGTCCAGACAGAGAAGAATGGAAGCCAAGAATCAACGGGAATAGTGATGATAATACTATAGAAAATTTATTTCTCTATGCTACTAAACTCACCAGATACATTCAGACTTCATCCGCTTGGCCACTCAGTAACATTCATATAGTTGACCAAACTTTTTAGAATAATCCTGCTGTATGATACTTTGCATACTTTATTTTATTAAATATTCCTAATATTTTATCCTCACTTTCCATGTCCAAGAGAATAAACCTCAGAGAAATAAAGCAATTCACCCTATGTTATATGCCTGGGCCTGTGTGACTCTAGAATCACAGACATTAACCAGCACATTTTGCTGTGTCTTTTATTCCGTATTGGAAAGGAAGTGAAGATGTGAAAGAGGGATAAATAAGGATGATGGGAGGGGTTAGTAGACTGGATGTCTCTATACTACATAAGATCAGGACTAAAGGAGTAGTTGGGCAAGCAATCTAGAAGCAGAGAAACTTGAGGTCAAATGGGAAGTGTTCATAATGGCAAAAGAAAAGAGTGGGTGCTAAAGTGAGGGGAAAACATTGAGGAACTGAGAAAGCATGTTATGGGTGCTTCATTCAGATGAATGTTGACATTACCTTTTGTGTTCTCAAAATGTGTCTGTAAGATGAGCTGCTGGAGTATGAAGAAAATGTGAGAATGATAATCTAATACTAGTTATAAAATATTTGTTATAAAAAGATATTATTTTATTAATAGTAATTGTATGGATTGATCCTCATGGTGATGGCAGTTGCTGCTTCTTCTGCTGCTTCTGAATTTTCTCCTCCTCCTCCTCTCCCTCCTTCTTCTTCTGATTTCTCTTTTTCTTCTCCTTCTTTTCCTCTTATTTCTTCTTCTTTCCTTGGACATACATGAGGCAATCATATATAATGCTTTTTCCCAATATATCCTAAAAGATAAGCAGAACTTTTTACAACATAGAGAGGGAGGACAGTATGTCAAGTTTACCTGAACCTAGTGAAGTGGATTTATGGATTATAGTATGTGGTTTTAATTACACAACCCTTTTTCAAATTGGCAAATGGCTCTAAAAGATTTCTTCAAAAAAAAACTATGGATTCAGGAAGTGTACAGAGTGGCCAGATAGAACCCTCCAGCAATCCTTCTCTTGCAAGAACACCAAAGTCAACAACTATCCATGCAAGAAAGCACCTTCATAACAGCCAAAAATCAGGTGAGCAATCACAGTACCTGGTTCTAACATGATATCGAGGAAAGAGGCATAGAAGAGGTCAGAAAAGACAGTCTTGCAATGCCTATACCACCCTTCCTTCATTCCCTGGCAGTGCCACACCAGTGTACTGGGTGGAGACAGACCCTATGTGTCCAGGGAGGGAAGGAAAAGTGAAGTGATTGTGGGGCTTTTCATTGGAACTCAGGGCTGCCCTGTCACAGGGGAATACCACACAGGGAAGAATTCTGCTGGCCCTCACAGAAGGAGCATTTAGATCAGCCTGGCCAGAGTGGAATCCTCTGCCCCAATGTTAGAAACCTGAGTTCTGGCTAGAACCCCACCAGCAGCTGAACAAAGTGGCTTGTGGCCTAGAATAAATTTTACAGTCAGGCAGGCTACACCATCTGCCATCCTGGGGCAATTTCTGTGGTCGTGCTGGCTTAGAGCCAATGGAATTGGGGTGCACATGACAAAGCGAGACACCAGCAGTGGCAGATAAGAAGTACCTGTGTCACCCATCCCCCAACTCCAGGCAACACAATTTGGGAGAGTCTTCTTCTACTTGGGGAAAGGAAAGGGAAGAGTTCAGAGGACTTTGTTTTGCAACTTGGGTACCAGGTTAGCCACAGTGAAATGAAGTACCAACCAGACTCCTGAAGCCCCTGATTTCAGGCCTTACTTCCTGGATGTTATTTCTAGACCCATCCTGGGCCAGAAAGAAACATGTTGCCCACAAGGGAAGGTCCTAGTCCTGGCAAGATTCAACATCTGCTGACAAAAGAGCCCTTGAGTTTTGAATAAACATCAGAAGTAGCCAGGCAACAGTCACCACGGGCTTTGGGTGAGAATGGGTTGGCTTCAGGTGTGACCTGGCATAGTTCCAGCTGTGGTGGCCACAAGGGAGTACCCACATCACTCCTTCCTCAAGTGTAGCAGCCCAGCACAGACAGGGAGGGAAGAGAGTGAGAGACTTTGCCTGGTAATCCAGGGAATTCTCTTATATCTTACCCAAGTCCGCCAAGGTGATACCACCAGGAAACAAGAGTCACAGCATTACTGGATTTGGGGTGCCCCTAATGTGATACACCAGTGATTAAAGACTTAGATCACAACTCTCAATTCCCTTTGAATACCTGGAAAGCCTTCTTGAGAAAGACAGGTTCAAATACGCCTAGACTCTGAAGATTAAACACCTAACTTTCAATGCCCAGACATCAAGGAACATCCACAAACATCAGGAACATCCAGGAAAACATGACCTCATCAAACAAAATAAATAAAGTACCAGTGACCAATGCTGGAGCAATGGAGATATATGACCTATCAGATAAAGAAGTCAAAGTAGCTTATCTGAAGAAGCTCAATGAACTTCAAGACAACACAAAGAAGGAATTCAGAAGTTTAACAGAGAAATTTAACAAAGAGATTGAAATAATAAAAAAAAGCATATATTCTAGACCTATAAACTTCAATTGACAAACTGAAAAATGCACAGAGTCTCCCAACAGCAGAACAGATCAAGCAGAAAAAATTATTAGTGAACTTGAATACAGGCTATTTGAAAATACACAGTCAGCATAGAAGAAAAAAAAAAAAAAAGAATGAAGCACACCTACAAGATCTAGAAAATAGCCTCAAAGGGCAAATCTAAGAGTTATTGGCTTTAATGAGGAGATAGAGATTGGGGTAAAAAGTTTATTCAAAGAAATAATAACAGAGAACTTTCCAAACCTAGGGAAAGATATCAATATTCAGGTACAAGAAGGTCATAGAATACCAAACAGATGTAACCAAAACAAGACTATCTCAAGGCATTTAATATCAAGCTTCCAATGGCTACAGATAAGAAAAAAATCCTAAGGGAAGCAAGGAAAACACACACACACACACACACACACACACACACACACACAGAGGAACTCGGATCAATCTGGCAGCAGACTTCTCAGTGGAAGCCTTACAGGCCAGAAGAGACTAGCATGACATACTGAAAGGGCTGAAAGAACAAAACTTTAACCCTAGAATATTATATCCTTCAAAATTCTCCTTCAAACATTAAGGAGAAATAAAGACTTTCCCACAGCAAAAACAAAACAAAACAAAAAAACTTTAGGGATTTCGTCAACACCAGACCTGTCCTACAAGAAATTCTAAAAGGAGTTCTTAAATCTAAAGAAAAGGATGTTAATGAAAAATAGGAAATCTAAAGGCATACAACTCTGTGGTAACAGTAAGTATACAGACACAGAATACTCTATTTTTGTAATTGCAGTGTATAAACCACTTGTGTCTTGAGTAGGAGGACTAAAAGACATACCTATCAAAATACTGACTATAATGACTTTTTGAGAGATAGATAGTATAAGAAAATATAAATAAAAATGACAAAAAGTTAAAAAGCAGTGGGGATGAGTTAAACTGTAAAATTTCTTTTAGATTCCTTTTTGTTTGTTTGTAAGCAGAGATAAGTTGTCATATGTTTAAAATATTTGCTTATAAAATGTCTTTTTGCAAGCCTCATTGTAACCTCAAATCAAAAACCTACAACAGATTCACAAAAAATAAAAAGCAAGAAATGAAAACACACTACCAAAGAAAATCACTTTTAACAAAGGCAGACAGGAAGGAAGAGAGAAAGAACCAGAAGACCATAAAACAACCAGAAGTCAAATAACAACAGTAGTAAGTCCTTACCTATCAATAATAACATTGAATGTGAATGGACTAAATTCTCCAATCAAAAGACATAGAGTGGCCGAATAAAAAAAAAAAAAGGAGCCAACTATATGTTGTCTATAAGAAACCCATTTCACCTATAAAGTCATGCATAGACTTAAAATAAAGGGATGGAAAAAGATATCCCATGCAAATGAAAATCAAAAAAGATCAAGAGTACCTATATTTCTATCAGATAAAATAGAGTTCAAGACAAAAACTATAAAAAGAGACAAAGAAAGTCATTATATAATGATAAAGGGATCAATTCAGCAAGAGGGTATAACAATGCTAAGTATATATGCACCCAACACTGGAGCACCAAGATATCTAAAGTAAATGTTATCAGAACTAAAGAGAGAAATAGACTCCAATACAATAATAGTTGGGAATCTCAACACCTCACTTTCAGCATTACCTCAAAATTTCATCTTAAGCGTTGGACAGGTTATCCAGGGAGACAATCAACAAAAAAATCATTGGGCTTAATCTACATTGTTGACCAAATAAGCCTAATAGATATTTACAGAATGTTTCATCCAACAGCTTCAGAATACATGTTCTTCTCAGGTAATGGACCACTCTCAAGGATAGACCATATATTCGGCCACAAAATTAGTCTTGAAAAATTGAAATCATATCAAATATTTTCTCTGATCACAATGGAATTAAACTAGAAATAAATAACAACAGGAACACTGGAAATTATACAAACACATGGAAATTAAACAATATTCTCCTGAATGACCACTGGGTCAATGAAAAGATTAAGAAAGAAATTGAGAAATTTCTCAAAACAAATGAAAATGAAAACAAAACATATCAAAATCTATGCAATACAGAAAAAGCCATACTATAGCAATAAGTGCGTACACCAAAAAGTGGAAAAATGTCAAATAAACAACCTCACCATGCCTCTTAAAGAGCCAGAAAAATGAGAGCAAACCAAACCCAAAATTAGTAGAAGAAATAATAAAGATTGGAACAGAAATAAATGAAATTGAAATTTAAAAAAATACAAAAAACAATGAAATAGAAAGTTGGTGTTTTAAAAGAATAAACAAAACTGATAAACCTTTAGCCAGACTAAGAAAAAAAAAAGAGAGAAGACCCAAATAAATAAAATCAGTGATGGAAAGGAGACATTACAGCTGATCCTCCTGAAATTCAAAGGATCATTAGAGACTACTATGAGCAACTATATGCCAATTAATTTGAAAACCTAGAAGAAATGAATAAATTCCCAGACACAACCCTAAAAAGTTTGAACCAGGAAGAAATACAAAACCTGAATAAACCAATAACAATAACTAGATAGAAGCAATAATAAAAAGTCTCCTGTCAAAGAAAAGCTAGGACCTGATGGCTTCACTGCTGAATTCTACCAAACATTCAAAGAAAAACTAGTACCAATCCTACTTAAACTATCCCAAAAAATGGAGATGAGGGAACACTCCCAAACTCATAGCACGAGACCTTTATCACACTCATACCAAAGCCAGACAAAGACACAATAAAAAAAGAAAACTAGGCCAACATCTTTGATGAACAAAAATCCTCAACAAAATACTAGCAAATTGAACTCAGCAACACATTAAAAAGATTATTCATCATGATCAAGTGGGATTCATCTCAGAGATGCAAGGATGATTTAATATACACAAATCAACCAAGGTGATATGTCATATCAACAGAATGAAGGACAAAAGCTGTATAATCATTTCAACTTATGCTAAAAAGTATCTGATAAAATTCAACATCCATTCATGATAAAAACTCTCAAAAAATTGGATATAGAAGAAACATACCTCAATATAATAAAAACCATCAATGACAGACCCATAGCTAGTATCATTCTAAATAGGGAAAACCTGATCTCTATGATCTGTAACAATACAAGAATGCCCACTTTCATCACTGTTATTCAACATAGTGCTGGAAGTTCTAGCTAGAGCAACCAGACAAGAGAAAGAAATAAAAGGCATCTGAATTGGAAAGGAATAAGCCAAATTACCCTTGTTTGCAGATGATGTGATCTTATATCTAGAGAAACCTGAAGAGCCCATAAAAAAACTATTAGAACTGATAAACAAATTCAGTAAAGTTGTAGGATACAAAATCAATATACAAAAATCAGTAGCATTTCTATATGCCAACAGCAAACATCTGAAAAAGAAGCCAAGAAAGTAATTCCATTTATAATAGTCACAAATAAAATAAAATACCCAGGAATAAACTTAGCCAAAGAAGTAAAGATCTCTACAATGAACACCATAAAACACTGATGAAAGAAATGGAAGAGGACACCAAAAAAAAATTTCAAAGATATTCCATGTTCCTGAATTAGAATAAGCAATATTGTCAAAATGTCAATACTGCCCAAAGCAATGTACAGATTCATTACAATCCCCATCAAAATACCAATGACACTCTTCACAGAAATAGAAAATATAATCCTAAAATTTATATGGAACCTCAAAAGACCCAGAAGAGCCAAAGCCTCCTGAGAAAAAAGAATAAAACTGGGGGAATCACATTACCTGATTTCAAATTACACTACAGAGCTGTAGAAACCAAAACAGCATGGTATTGGCATAAAAACAGACACATAGATCAATGCAACAGAATAGAGAATGCATAAAGAAAGCCACACATCTATAGTGAACTTGTCTTTGACAAAAGTGCCAAGAACATACAGTGAAGGAAGGACAGCCTCTTCAATAAATTGTGCTGGGAAAACTGGATATCCATATGCAGAAGAATGAAACTAGACCCTTATCTCTCACCATATACAAAAATCAAATCAAAATGGATTAAAGACTTAAATCTAAGACCTGAAAGTATGAAACTACTAAAAAAAACAAAAAACAAAAAAACAAAAACTGGGGAAACATTTCAGGACATTGGTCTAGAAAATAATTTCTTGAGTAAAACCCCCAGGCAACCAAAGCAAAATTGGACAAATAAGATCACATCGAAGTAAATCCTGCACAGCAAAGGAAATAACCTCAATGAAGTGAAGACACAATCCACAAAATGGAAGAATCTATTTGCAAACTACCCATCTAAAAAGGAATTATTAAGTAGAATACATAAGGAGCTCCAACAACCTAATAGGAAATAATCAAGTAATCTAATTAAAAATGGGCAAAAGAGCTGAATAGGCATTTCTCAAAAGAAGACATACAAATGGCAACAGGTATATGAAAAAATGATAAACATCATTAGTCATCAGAGAAATGTAAATCAAAACTACAATGAGATATCACCTCACCCCAGTTAAAATGCCTTTTATCAAAAATGCAGGAAATAACAAAAACAGGAAAAGATGTGGAGAAAGGGGAACTCTCATATACTGTTGGTGGGAATGTAAATTAGTACAACCACTATGGAGAACAGTATGGAGGTTCCTCAAAAAACTAAAAATAGAACTACCATATGACCCAACTGTCACACTGCTAGGTATGTATCCAAAAGAAAGAAAATCAGCATATCAAAGAATTATCTGCACTCCCATGTTTATTGTAGCACTATGCAGAATAGCCATGTTTTGGAATCAACCTACATGCCCATCAATGAGTGAACGGATTAAAAAAACCAGGAAATCAATACATAATGGAATATTATTCAGTCATTAAAGAGTAAAATCCTGTTATTTATAATAGCATGGATAGAACTAGAGAACATTATGTTAAGTGAGTTTCTTCCAAGCACAGAACGACAAATCTTGAGTGTTCTCACTCATATGTGGAAGCTAAATTTAAAAAACAATTAATCTGATGAAGACAGAGAGTAGAATGATGGTTACCAGAGTCTGGGAAGGGTAGTGAGGAGGGGGAGATAAAGTAGGGATGGTTAATGAGTGCAAAAATATAGTTAGATAGAATGAACAAAGTGACTATAGTCAACAATAAGTTATGGAATACTTTAAGATAACTAAAACAGTGGAATTGGAATGTTCCTAACACAAATAAATGATAAACTTGAGGTGATGGATACCCCAGTTACCTTGATTTGATTAATACACATTGTATGCCCCTATCAAAACATCACATGTACCCTATAAATATATACAACTATCATGTTCCCATAATTATTAAAAATGTATTTAAAATGAAACAAATAAAAAACTATGGATTGAAAAACATGAACAATGCAAGAACAAGCAAATAAGACAATGGTAGACCTGCTGTCATTTCCATTTCTATCACAAATGCTCGGTCAGCCACATTTGAAATAAAATAAGGATGATTATCCCACCAATGTATTCATACCACATTGCTGTCACTGAGTGCACTGGAGTTTTTGTAATGAAAAATATGAAATAATATGAATTTTTGTCATTTTATTTCTTCTCTAGGTTTAGAATTTAGCTGCAGCCCTGGAGGGAGGCCTAACAGATGTGGGATGCGATGGAGCATTCTACATTGGAATGGTTCCATGGATAGTGGCAGCCCTGGAGGCAGAATTCAGGAATCAGCATCCTTGGTCCAGCAAGTGGAGTAGGTAGTGGAAGTAGCTAGCAGGCACGGCATATTCATGCCACAGTTCTCATATGGGGTGAGCTGAGGTGAGGGGCAATGGTTCTAAGCACTATGTATATGCTAGTCTGTGACTCACAGAGAGTCAACAGCAGATTGTATAAGGAGTGGTTTGTATTTGTATTTTATTTTTTTGGCAGGGAAAATTTATTCATTTTCCCCCTTCCATAGTCTTTGGATGGTAGAAGATAAGTTTTCAGGGTTGAACTGTGATCTTCTCTCCCCTGCCCCAAAGATATGGTCAAGTCCTAACCACTATACTTGTGAATGTGACAGGTATTTATTTGAAAATAAGGTCTTTGAGGTTTTCATAAAGTTAAGACAAGATCGTTCTGAATTAGGATGGGCCCAAATCTAACTTCTGATTCCTTATAAGAGGAAGAAAATTTGGACTCAGAGACAGACATGCAGGGGAGAAGCCCATATGAAAATGGAGGCAGATATTGGAGTAACACATCTACAACCTAAGGAATGTCAAGGATTGCTGGCCACCATCACAAGCTAGGAGGGAGGCATGAAATAAATTCTCTCTTAGAACATCCAGAAGTAACCAACCCTGCCAATGCCTGGATTTAGGATTGTAGCCTCTACAACTGTTAGAAAATAAATTTGTTTTAAGCCACTCAGTTTGTGGTAATTTGTTATGGCAGTACCAGAAAACTAATGCAGAAGGGTAGAGATTAGCTATTCTAGGAGAATGATAATTGATTTTTCCATTACACATCACTGTTAAAGGGTAGAATCAAGGCTAGCTATATGAACTTGGGTACTACTGTACATGAACTTCAATTTTATCTAGAAAAAGAATGAGTTAGAACCTAGGGGCAAAACTTCTTACAGTAAAAAATTGTGCATTTAAATGTGCTCCTCTCTCTCTTCTTTCCTCCTAATAATAAAACAATGAGTTATTGTACACTACTCTGGAGCAGGAGTTAAAACCTAATTGGATCAGTACATTTTAGACCAGGGATTCTCAAACTTTAACACACATTGGAATTACCCGGAGGGGTGCATAAACACAGAGTGCTGGATCCTATCCTCCAGACTTCCTGATGCAATAGGTCTGGGAATTGGCATTTGTAACAAGTTCCCAGGTGACATTGATGTGCTGGTCTGAGTACCACATTAGTACTACCACAGTAGTACATGTTTTCTTTTCTTTCTTTTTTATTTTCTTTTGTTTTTGGAGACAGGGTATCACTTTGTTGCCTGGGCATGAGGGCAGTGACATCATCATATTAGTAGCTCACCTCAACCTCAAACTCCTGGGCTCAAGTGATCCTCCTGCCTCAGCCCCTGGAGTAGCTGGGACCACAGGCATGTGCCACCACTCCTGGCTAATTTTTGTTTTTTGTTTTTCGTTTTTCGTTTTCTGTTTTTTTTTTGTTTTTTTTTTTTGGTAGAGACAGGGTCTCACAATATTGCTCAGGCTGGCCTTGAACTCCTGACCTCAAGCAATCCTCCCACCTTGGCCCCCCAAAATGCTAGGATTACAGGTGTGAGCCACTGTGTCTGGTTAGTACATGTTTTCTAAGCATCTTCCTGATTTTGACCTGGAACACTGTGTTGTTCTTATATGATAGTTAAGTTATAACTGGTAGCAAGGCAGGGTTTGTACAGTAAGAGCTGCACATACGTCAGTAGAGTTGGTGGAAGAAGATGAGGGCATTGTCTTCTGATTGCTTCTATTGTGATAGTAAAATATTGAGTCATCAGATAAGAGTGAGGAGGGCAAAGAGAAGTATGGGATGTTTGAAAATAGAGAAATATCTGTGAAACCGTCACCATGAAGTGGGGGGAGAATCAACTGAAGAGAAAATGTGGTAAGCTTTCTTGGCAGTTCCAAAGGCTCATGGTTAGTGGTTTAAAGTGAAATTGGATAGCAGTGTGGCTGGTTTTTAAGGAATCATGTGAGCTACCCATGTACAATCATGAGTGTGCAGAGATTTAACCTAACTAGAATTGGGGTTTTGTCAGGCAAATGGCAACAAAGGGCAGATGTCAAAAGAGTTGAAATTATACATTAAGAAATGACAACAATGATGGAACGTAGACTAAGCTGGGAAGGGAGGCAAGTGAGGAAGGCCTGAATGTGCAGTGAGTGAAAAGGTGACCAAATTAATGGATTGGATTCAAAGTTGGGGTGAACATTTGGGGTACTGGAAATACAGGAGGTAATGATTAGATGATTATACTGTGGTTTTTGTAGGTGATAGAGTAGTATCAATCAATAAATCATTTAGTTGCATATAATAGCAAACCCAGCTAAGACTGCCCATATGGGTAAGTTTAATTTAATTTAGTTTTGTCACTTATCAAGCAGTCCCCAGGTAGACAATCCAAGGCTGGTGCAGTTACTTAGTGTTGCCATCAGGACTCAGCTGTTCTCTCTCTGTCTCTGTCTCTGTCTCTATTTCTCTCTCTCTCGCTCTCTCTTTGTATGTGTGTGTGTATGTGTGTCTCTCCCTCTTTCATATAGTGATGGATGCATTTTGGTTACATATTTATTTTATTTTATTTATTTTTAGGATTTTGGAGTCTATGTTCATGCCAGGCAACTATATATATATTTTTTATTTTCCTATTAATATAATATCCTTCTAAAGCTTTGATTTAATAATATGCTGACTTCATAAAAGAAGCTGTGCACATTTTTTTTTGTTTTGTTTTTGTGCTTGTTTTCCTCTATTCTCTGGAAAGAATTGTGTATGATTGGTGTAAATTTTTCCTTAAATGGCTGGAAGAATTCCCTGGTAAAGCCATTTGGGCCTGGAGTTTTCTTTGTGTAAATTTTTTTAAGGATTCTAATTTGTAAACAGATATGAAACTTTCCAGATTTTGTATATGGTTTTGTGTTTTGATAAATTGTGTCTTTCTAAAGATGTATTCATTTAATTAATTTATCAAATTTATTGCCATACATAGTATAAGATGTAGTTCCCTGGACCAGAAGCATCAGCATCTCTTGGGCTATTGTTAGAAATGCAGATTCTTAAGCCTTATGCTAGACCTACATTCAAGAATATATTTTCTTTTCTTCAGATCATATTTAATAACCTCCTATAATACTTTATACTTTTATTTGTAACTATTGTGTTAGAATAGTTTTACTATTTACATTTTTTAGGCAGTTATTACTAATAAGGAAAAACTATTTCATATATTTATCTTGTATCCAGTCACTTTACCAAATTCTTCCACTAAATATATAGTATAATATACTGGATATTTAAGTATACAATCATATAATCAGCAAAGTAGATCAGTGAGATTATACCGTACTGTTTCCAATACTTATATTAGTTATTAAATTTTACTTTACTATCACATGCAATAAAACCTCCCCAAATGTTTAAATAATGATGTTAATGGTAAGCATCTCCTTTTTTCCTCTGCATTTAATAAAAATGTGATCACTCAGACTAATATTTGCTTTTTTTAAAGCTAACTAATCTTTTCCCTATTTAATTTAATTCTTTCTATTTATATTAATTTCTTTTTTACTTTTAGTAAGAATGGCTGCTTATCTTAGCAATTGTAGTTTTATTGACATGTTTGTATTATTTTTCTACTTTTGACATGACTTCTTTGTTTTTTTTTAAATTTTTTTTTTATTTCAGGAAATTATGGGGGTACAAACATTTTGGTTACATGTTATGACTTTGCCACATCCCAACCATGATTTGAGACATGCCCTTTCTTCCCCTACAATGCTCACAGCATCCATTAGTTGTGAGTTTACCCACCCCCAACCCCCCTTCCCCCAAAGAATATTACTACTGTGTGAGCACCTTAGTGTTGATCAGTCAGTGCCAATTCGATGATGGTGAGTACATGTTTTTCCTATTGTTGACATGACTTTGCCTTCCATTAATTATTGTCTTTGAGATATCCAAATTTATTCCACTTTATTAATAATTCTTTATAACTAATATAAAATATTATCATTAATCAGAATTAATATAGTACTTTCCAATCCCTACTCCCAACTCAGTTCCCAGCTTATTTTGCATATTCCAAACAATCTTCATCCTCTGATAAGCAAAACAGCAAGGTTATGATAAAGGCTTTTCATAGAGATTGTAAGCCTCTTCAGAAGGCAAAAGTGGTTTAGCATGTTTTCCTGGCTAACAATTAAATTATTTAGCAGAGTGCCTCATACGTGGTAGGTACAGAATAGTCCTTTTCTCTGTTCTTCTTTTTCAGGACAACCATCTCTGGTTTCTCCTATCATTCCTTCCACAATGTGATTTTCAGCTCCTACATTGTGTTGTTACTCTTTTCTGTATTTGCTCCAATTATTTATTGTGCCTCTTAAAATGTCACGCCTAGAACTAAAGCTAGAGCTCCATGTGTGACATGACCAGTAAAAGTAATGTTACCTCCATATATGTGAATACTAAAAAGCTATTAGTGCAGCCTAAGATCATCACCTCTTTTTTTTTTTTTTTTTTGGCAATTGTATCCTATCATGTCCTTCAACCTGTCCAGTTGTTTTTTCACAGGAGTTGCTGTGGTGGTAAAGTTTCTCCACAGTGGTTAAGACTATTACTTCTGGAGTCAGTTATGTTGAGGAGTTCAAATCTAGATTTTTCTAATTCCAAGATATTTGACTTTTGGCAAATTATTTAATAGCTGCAGTTTCATCATTTGAAAAATGGGATTATGGGATTATTTTCAGTACCAATGGTTTAGAGACATGAACAGTGTATATACAAGGTCTATCTGGAAGGTACCTGGCCATGTAATATGAAAAATAAGGACATTTAGTGAAGAAGATAGAAGATACACGAAACATTGTACGCGGGACAATGATGCCTCAGTCCCCTTCCAAGTAGGCACGTTGGGACCTCACACAGTTCTCCCAATGTCTCTTAACCTAACCTGTACACGTTCAGCATTCTCAGGTGTTCTGCTTATTGCAGGTCTTCCAGAACATGGATCAGTTTCAACAGATTTTCGACCAATTTGAGGCATTTTTGTCACACTTTTATTTTCACTGCACTCATTGCATCATCCCCCAAAAGGCTTCTGAATCATCTGGATAGGTCTGTGGAGGAATGTTCAAACTTAACACAAAATTTGATACAGATTCGTTGCGCTACTCGCTCTACACATTTAGAATGTGATGGTCACACAGTACACATGCTCACTCAACAGTGTCTGGCTCTGCACTGACTAGTTCAGTGAAGTCGTCATTGTTCACACATGTACAGTACAGTCCACTCTGCATGGCTGCTGGGTTACATCAATGTTGCACAAACCATTCTCAGTATATTAACAGTGGCTGGATACTTTAAGACAGCCCTCGTTTATAAGATTTAGACACATAGATGTAGACATAAAGGTATAGGACAACATGTAACATTCTTAGCACAGTTCTGGAACTTAGTAAGCTCTAAATAAATATTTGTTTATCAGAAGCAACTGCAAGAGCGACATTATCATTATCATTATGTTTATAATTCACTGCTTGTGCAATATTTTCCCTAAAGTTAGGATCTTGTAGATGTTTTAAATTTCATTTTATTTTGTCTAGAACCTATGAAACATTTTAAAACATTTGGACAGGTTTTTGTTTAAGGTTGTGTATAATGTTATGAAGTCAACAGGCTTTCATAGTGAGAAATGATACTGTCTTCTCTTCCAGTTATTTTATTAGTGGAAATGTTTCAGATCTTTCTAAAATGCTAGTAGAGGTAAAATAACTGGAAGTAGCTTATAATCTGAACTAATAGTTATTCCTGTGCTTGTATTTCATCAGCAATTTGAATATAAGCTTGTCATTTATATTCTATTGGTGATAGTTATGCTAAGTATCAGCAAGAGTAGATTTGCTGTGTTAAAGTAAATACATATCTTTACACCTGGAATTTAAGATCTTTTTATGTTACTAGTTAGAAAATGTATGTTGTTTAAGCAATTGGATCTTTAAAATGACTTATCAGCCTATTTACTTCCCATATGTACCATTAACTTTATAGTCTATATGAGAAAGGGGTTACTTCAAGGTTTAAAAAGAAAATAATATAAATTTTGGATTTTGTGTTTTTCTTCTTAATATAATTGTGTCCCAGCAAGGAAGAAAAGTAGAAGTGAAATAAGGATTTTCTACTTGATTTGTTTAAAAACAGAAAGCAGCACCCAGGGTGAGGCCAGCATGTCAAACAATTACTGGCAGCAATGCCACTGTTTGTCTGTGAGTGTGTGTGTGGATAAAGAATATGCTTTTTTTAGTGCACACTATTTACACAATAACATTCCTCAAAGCAATATATGCAGACTCATTCTCAGCATAATTTTTTTTTTTTTTTTTTGCTTTTGCTAAAATATTGTACTATTTGCTTAAAATTACTCCTTCTCTTTTCTGGCTATAATCTACTTCCCAGCTTCTCTTTGGTTTCTTCAATGACTTAAGAAAAGATTAACAGGATTTAAGTCCTTATTCTTCGTGACCATAAGACTGGCTTAGTTCCTCTTTCTTGTAGACAAAAATCATACATTTTGCTGATGTTTTGGCCTATTCTTATAAACTCTGCTGTCTGTGGAGTAGGAACCATTCTGACAAATTATCTCTTTGGGAATAGAAGTATATTTTACTGAGCAAATTAACTTGATAAATCACGTTATATTTGAGTGTGGGAGTTTTTATGGTAAACATTTTTACTTGGAATCCCTTTGTTGTTCACTGTGTTGATGCCTACGATTCAAACAATCCTTTATCTTGTCATTGGTACTATATGCAGAGATGAACTCACTATAGGAATTTAAACAATGACTTTTCAACACAGATTCCCTGATAAGGTATTTCATATGCCACACACAATTCAAAATAAAAATAACAAATAACAGTTGGTTGGAAAGATTTAAAATCACAAAAACCAAGAGATTCTATGTAAGAAATGTTGATTAGAATATATCTTAGGAAGGGTCTAAAGATGATCTTTATGTCCCAAATGTTTGTTTTACACTTACTAACAACGCTTTCTATTAGTAAAGATTATTTATTTGACAAGGGGATAAGAAAATTCCAAATGTGGACTCAGGTGCTAAAAGGTGTTAGTAGCATAGAAACATGAAACAAGAAAGCAGTATGACCAAAGACAAAAGATAAATTAAATCACATAGATTTTGTGATGTAAGCTAAAATAGACTATACAAAGTCATCTTGCTAATAGAGAAATGGATGATCAATTTGTTGTTGTTACTATTGCTTTTTTGTTGCTCTTTTTAGAACAGTTATGATTACAGTTTCTTAATACCTACCTCTAGGGAAATTATGTATTGTAGAGATCTGTAACAAAAGAGGCTTAAACTGAAGGGACAACTCTTGAAAGAAGAATAAACATTTCAAAGACTCATACTTATCAGGAAATACTGAAAGTACATCCTATGATTTTTCTTTTCTTTTAAACTTTAGAATTCCACCTCGCATTTTGTCTGGAGGGTTAGGCAACATCTGTATTTTTCAGCTTTCTCAGTTATTTAGGACTTATTACAGACTACACAACGTTGAGCTTTGAAAGAAACCCAAAATGATACAATTTAACTCATTTTATAGCTGAGGAGACAGGATAAGAGAGATTAATGACTTACCCAAGATCACACAGCAGTTATTTGCAAATTGGTTTTTAACCCGGGTTTCCAAATGTCCAGTCCAATGTTCTATTACTGCCTACTAAGGCATCGCATATTATTAGGTCTTGTTTTGCATTTTCTGGATTGTATTTAGCATAATTCTGGGACTTATCAAAGGTTCAATAAACGCTTATTAAATGTATAAATGAAAAATGGCCTTGAGGTAGCATAAGTCAATATTCCATTTTGTTGTCATAGCTTTCATCAAAAAAATCTTGTGATTATTCTTGGAATCTATTACACACCACAAATCAAATGTGCATAGCAAATGGATTTTTTTTAACCTCTCCCAGCTAAATTGATATTGAACTTCCCTGTGCTTGTTTAACAATTCTGGTTCAGGGTTTTAAAAAACTGTAAGTTTTATTTGGGGGTTATAAGCTTCAGCCCAGGACTGAGAAAGGAGATGATCGCAATCTGTAAATTTCAATGGTGTGTAATTCTGGAAGCTCAAAAATAATTCATAACTCCTGTTCTCAGGAGCTCTGAAAACAAAGATGCCAAAGACATAATGGATTGCCATTGTATACAGGGAAATAAAAAGTAACAATGACCCACTGATTGCTTATTTATGAAAATTATTTCCTTAATGATATAATGTTAGAAGACAAAATCAGTTGCATAACCTGCACATGAGATTGAATTGAGGGTAGAATGTTAGGTCCGAGTGGAGTAAGGCTTTAAAAGAACAGAATAAAAGCAATACATGGGAACGCTATTGGGGTAGGGCAGAACATTAGTTCTGAAATAAAAAAGGTCTGAATAGGAAAAACTTCTCTGCTCTGCAACTTGAATAATACAATCTGCCAAGCCTCAAGCAGTCCATGTGTTACCTGGAGTACAGATGCCCATCCTGTAGGGTTGTTGTAAGGGTGAAACAAGATTCTGTGGAAGCACTAGACTGTGTAGGTATTACCACTTTTGTGCTATTACTTCAGAAATATCTTTTATATTTTAAATGCTAATGTATGTGTGTGTCTTTATTACTACACTGAACAGTTCGGCCCTAAGTGGCTAACAAATAACATTCTAGAGGGGCTTCAAAAATGCCAAGGAAGTCTAACTTCAAGATGCTAAAATACAACTTTTACAGTGGTTCTATTGACTGTCAGTGGAAATTATTGGAGAAAAAAAATCAGCAGGGAATCAGAAAATAATGAAACTACTTTGAAACAATGAAGTAAAGAAGGTAGCTTTAAAAAAAAACCATGCCTAGAGGCAGGTCATAACTTGAAAGGAAAACAGTTGCCATGTTCCATACTGGGCAGAGTAGTAGAGTGTATTCAAAATAGTCGAGTACACCAAAATAGTCAGTAGGCTTCTCTCTCTCTCTCCTCTCTCTTCTCTGCCCTCTCTCTCTTCTATTCAGCTAGGATGCAGTTACCACCCAGAGCAGGTGCAAAGGTAAAACACCTTGATGAAACCTCTAGAGGCCTGCTAGAATCTCTCATGTGGGAATGCAAAGAAGTGTTCTTAGTGCTATGAAGATTCCATGTATAAGGGTTCACTGGATCTCAAAAGCTTAATTTATAGCTATACCACAGTTCTTTTTTACTAGAGCTTAAAATGTTCTTTTATTATTCTTATTATTTCAAAAGATTTATGGGGTACAAGTGGTTTTTTGTTACACAAATGAATTATATAGTGGTGAAGTCAGTGCTTTTAGTGTACCCATCAAACAAACAGTGTACATTGTACCAAATGTACTTTAAGACACTATGTAGATTTAATATTTCCATCAAAGAGAAAGTTTGCACCCATTGAAAGCCTCCTGGTTTTCAAGTCAACCCAGCACCAAGACCATATTCTTATCCTATAAAGAGCAAAGTTAGTACTCAAGCATCCCTGATTGGTTTCTCACTTTTTAAAAAATGTTTTTATTTTCAGTTATCATCGATACATTATATCCATACCATATTTATGTGGTATATGAGATATTATTATAAAATCATGCGATGTGGGTATGGGGTATCCATCACCTCAAGCATTTATCATTTCTTTGAACTAGGAACATTTCAGTTCTACTCTTTTAGTTATTTTGAGATATACTACAAATTATTGTTAACTGTAGTCACCCTATTTTGCTATTCAACACTAGATATTATTCCTTTTTTCCGCCATGACCCCTGGTGTCAGAGAAGGCCCAGCAGAGAAAGTGGTTTTACCACCACCCGGGGTAAGGAGCCCACCCCTCCTCTGGGGTGTCAGTGGAGGTCACAAAGGGAGTAACGTTATGGCCTCTCTACCCCTCCCAGCCAGGGAGGTGTCAGCAGAGGCTTAAGCAGTAACAAAGAGCCCCTCCGTCCTCTCAGGCGTCCACAGAGCCTGAATGTGGAACCTGCACTTCCACCTCCCAGCAGCAGCAGCAGCCTTTCCCCTTCACCTGTCTGAGTTCTGTTGGAGGAAGTCCACTAAAATGGAAGGTTTAAGTAAGATCCAGAGTCTTACACCGTAACACCCAAAATGTCTGGTTTTCAACAGAAAATCACTCATCATACCAAGAACCAGGAAAATCTCACTCAAATGAAAAAAAAACAATCAATAGATGCCATCACTGGGGTGATAGGGATGTTAGAATTATCTGACAAACATTTTAAAGTAGCCATTATAACAATGCTTCAAAAAGTAATTATGAACATGTTACCAAAAGTTCAGCACTTGTTCCCGAGGCCACATCAGAACAACAGGGACAAGTGCTTGAGGAAAAGGAAAGATGAGTTTATTAATTTGCCTCATTTGGAAATGAGGAGGATGGAGACTCCTGTCTTAAAATGCCATCATCCTATCCATAAACAGAAATACAGAGCTTTTATAGGGAGGATTTTCAGCTTCAGGCTATTACTGTTTAACTATAGTTGATGATTCTGATCCATCCCACCTCTGGGGAAGACAATCTCATGACCTCTGGCCAGACCTCTACCTAGACAGTCGAGCCATCTCCTGTGGTACAAGGAACAAAAGACACTGCCCTGCCCCTCCCAACCACTGGCCTGAGGCAGGGATGCAGGTTTTAATTCTCAAAAAGAGTGGGGGAGGTTTTAAAGAGACAGCTCATAAAATATTTTTACCCTTTTTCAGGCTGTTCCCTCTGTTACATTATTTCCCACTGTCAATTTTATCCTTCCATATCTATGGGAGGAGGAGTGACATAGTCATCGAGCTACTTCTTACTGAATTGGGGCAACGTTTTAGACGTAAGGTTTATAATTAATAGATTTATAAAAATAAAGAATGTAACAGATTACCAGGTGAAAAAGGGCATAAGCAACAACTGCAACCATGAGGATTGACAAGGTGAAATGGAGGGTACCTGATAAGTGATTTTACCCTACTTGCTATCTAAGACACCAGTAGGATGGTGGGTCCTTACTGTCACTTTGTACACAATGTCTGAAAGAGCACCAGGCAAGAAAGAAACATGGAACCTCTGAGTGTGGAACTATCAGTCATACCCTGTAGGTGATCTGAGAGACTGGCTTCTGCAAATCCAGAAATCATACACAGGAATACTTGCACCAAACGAGGCACTAGCTCAGGGAAATCCTCACTAAGGAGTTGTTCCTCCATCCTGTAGACAGAACAAATAACTAAGCTTAAACAGATACTTTAGATTGCCTAAAGGGTGGCTTCTCCACTGGAGGCTTGGGTTTTCTTCTTCCAGGGGACACCTCTTTATTCTGGAATTATGATTTCAATGAGGCATGAGTTGTTTTTGTAGGGTCCCTTCCACTTTTCTGCTTCCAAGTGGGGTGGGGATCTGAAAGAGGCAAACTCACGCATAATGGTTTGTATCTGACCCATTCATTTGACATATTGCTTTACTTTGCTTTCTTTTGTTCACAGTTATACAACCATACTTACCTTGGTGGTGCTAGGAAGGGTCTCTCATAAACTATTTCTTAAGCCTGCTTCCAGGGGCTACCCTTATCCAGAGGGCAAGCAGCAATACCTTATCCCAACTTAGATGGACTTCCTACATCAGTTCCATGAAGCATGCAATTTCCATTCCAGGTGTAGGAATTTGCTTACTTGCTGGGTTACCTCTGATACAAAGAAGGGTCCATTATCAATCCTGCAATATGCCCAGGGCTCTGTGGAGTGTTCTCCTGGGTCCTGTTGGTAATGGGGTTGTCAGTCTAGAGCCTGCTCCTGTCCCTGCTATATGAGGAAGCTCCCTGTGCAGCAGGTTGCCCCTCTGTTTTTGGGCTGTTTCAAGCACTCAAACAGCCTGTTGTAAACAGGGTCCTCTCAAATGAGGTCCCACCAAATCCATCAGGTATCACACTCCCAGTGTGTGCGTTCATGCAAATGCCCCACAAGAGGCCAAACTCCTGTCCTTGGGCAGGAGAACAAGTCCGTGAGAATTCTGTCTCCATTTAGCTGTCCATCCCAAATGTCAGAGCCCCAGTCTTTAGTTTTAAAGGGGATCTAAAACTAGTCAAGGTATCAAGGCCCTGAGGCCTTATTTCCTGCCATCAGGAGTCCCTTTCCTTCCAAATGATACCACAAGCATGCACAATCATAAAAGCGTATTTACAGTCTGTGTATATATTTTCCTTTTTTCCCCTCTGGATAACTGAAGAGATCTGGTTAAAGCAATCAGCTCAGCTTCCTAGACTGAAGTCCCAGGTGGCAGTGCGTTCTGTGACCACCACATATCCAGCCCTTCGTTGCCCATAAAGCTGCTCCTGCTAGTGAAAAGATCCCAACCTGGCTCTGGCATTGGCTAATGTGACAGATTCATCCTGCTAGAATAGACAGTCTCCAGAACCTCTAATCGGTCATGCTGCAAAGGCTCATTCTCTTTGGCTGGTAACAAGGTGACAGGATTGAGGGCAGATCCAGTCTTTAATTTAAAGTTTGGATTATCCAAAAGGATGATCTGGTATTTTCCCAGCCTTCCTGTGGTCAGCCAATAATCCCCTCTTCTATTCTAATAAATTCAGAACCTGGTGGGGTTCATAGACAAAAACAGGTTGTCCTAAAGTGAATTTTTCAGCCTCTTGCAACAAGTCACATGTAGCTGCTACTGCCTGGAGGCAAT
>RJWJ010023939.1:0-25310 GCA_004363605.1 Indri indri
TTTTTGGTTTGCACAACTATTAATAAATGAGTTGGTATGCTGTTCATTGAATGGGGACACTGAAAAAAGAAATAAGATAATGAGTTTCATTCCAAAACAAGAGGAGATATAAAATAGGCAGCTAGAAGCATAGTCTCAGAACAGAGGTAAAATCTGGAGTCACCTTCTTATGGGTGATAACTGAAGCCAAATGCCTGGAAGAGGGTTCCTGGGGAAAAAATAAAGAGAGGAGAGGACCTTAAGGAACTCCCACGCAGTTCACATAATGGCCAGGTGTTAAGGGTAAGCCTATAAAGCAGTGTGAGAAGACAACCAGGGAGGCAGGAGAAAAACCAGAATACTGTGTTATGGAAGCCAAGGGAAGTATTGTGTTTAAGAAAGGAGCAGTCGATTATTTTAAATACTGCTGAAAAGGCATCAAGATGGGGAATGGAAAATATTATAGTACAATCGATGGGTTCTAACATGAATTTTCTTCAAAGTGAATATATATTTGCAAAATGCAAGACAAACTAAATACCACCATATTTAAGTCCTAGCTAAAAATTAATAAAGACTGTTCCATAGGCAAGTTTCAACCAAGAAGGAATTAATTTGGTTATGTGTAAATACACCAAGTTACTAGGAGACATGCCCAAATCCATATGAATACTCTACTCTTCTTTGTGGCCACTGTCAAGACAAATGGATTCCTCAAGTATACACTGGGCTCAAACTCCTCAACCCCAACACAAGCCCTCTTCCTCTTCCTATCCTATAAAATAAAGCTCAGGTTATAGGTTCTAGTTCAATAATCCTAAAGTTGCAGTTTTAAAATCTGGAGGCAAAAGACATAGTGTAAGATTAGAGAACTGATACAATTCTTGCAGGAGAGACTAATTTACGTTTTGGTTCATAGCTGGAGACCACAAATTCTAAATTGTACCACCCTTCCCCAAATCTGGACTTTTGGTAAATCAGAGAAGATAGAGATCCCTATAAATCCACCGCTGAAATTCAAGTAAAAAGTGAAAACTCCCTTTAGATGAAACAAAAAATATGACAATTTTGTCTTAAAAAATGCACTTAGAGCAAATGTTGATATGCTATACACAGAAGTTGATTCAATTATAAGACAAATCAGCCTTAGAAATGCACACTAAGAATTTTCCATTCACTTTTTAAAAAATCACCATCTTTTCTTCACTGTCTTTTCTGTATTACAAAAACCCAGTATAACCTACCAATCATGCTAGTTAAATGACATTTAACAATTTAATTTAATGACAATAACAAATTTAGCAGTGGTTTTGCAATCTAACAGTCAAAATAAAGAAGTTAATGGTGGCTAAAAAGCAGACACACTAATGACATCTCTGAGCTATATTCATATTCAAAATACCCGAAAGTGCAATGTAAATTTCTTCTACTTTGTATCACCCTACAGTAAGATTTGAATGTTGTGAATAGCACCTTCACTCATCTTCTCTAGGGCCAAATAAGAATTTCTGATGAATAAAGGATATGAAAGAAAAATTCACAGAAAAAAATACAAATGACTAATAAAAGTGAAAAAGCTGTCAATCTCAATAATCCAAGAAATGAAAAAGAAATAAAATGGATTTGACCTATTACAGCAGTACAGATTATCACTGTTTGCTTAAAAATGGACAGGGCAATGGGGGTGTTGACTGGTTCAGCTTTTCTGAGAAGCAATCTGGCAATATGCATCAAAAGTGTTCATACCCTTTGACAAGGTAGTAGTTTTCCTTCTAGAAATCTATCATAAAATTATCTCTGGAAATAATAACCAGAGATAGAATCAAGAATACAGAAGACTGTTCAGAGATTAATTATAATAAGGCAAAAATGGAAACTTAAATGTCCAATAGTTAAATTACGACCCAACTGTCCAATGAAATATTCTGCAGACACTAAAGTCTTATCATTCAACTGGAGGAGGTTGAACCAGATAAGCAGAATAGGATAAGGGTTTCTCTTATTGAGGAGAGGGAAGGACAAAGTGGTTATTTACAAAAAAAAAAAAAAGTTTTACATGCTTAAATAAAGATTCTTAAGTACATTTTTGAGGTTATGAGGTCTGAAAGGGATCCAAAAGAACACATGCCAAGTAGG
Organism: Indri indri; assembly: GCA_004363605.1. NCBI lineage: Eukaryota > Metazoa > Chordata > Mammalia > Primates > Indriidae > Indri > Indri indri. The sequence continues at coordinate 2,116 of RJWJ010023939.1, forward strand.
ACCTCAATTTTATAAAAACAAAAATTACATATACATTTAAGCACTCAAAGGAATAACTACTAATTTTTAACAATGGTTATCTCTGGGTAGTAGGATTATAGACAATTTTAAAAGTCTTTCCTCTCTATTTTTTTTCTATATTCTAAAATACATGTACTTTTTATAATCCAGGTGAAAAAAAGCTGACATCAAAACTTACCGTGCGGTTTCTAATGAACAGAAAAACCTTCTGGGTTTGCTGTGGTCCACTGATAATATCTGGGAAACAGGCTGCTTCTTGAGAAGTCATGCGGTCATGAGGAAGTCTGCTCTGGAAAGCTGCGCCCTCCACACCTGGCAAAGAAAGCAAAGAACTTCTAGGAAAGTGCAAGTGAACACAAAACTAGGGTGATGATGTCTCCAACTTCTTTTTTACTTGAAAAACTCTGGAAAGCTTTGTCTCATTCACAGACTAATATCGCTTCCTTTTTTTAAAAAAAAAAACTTTCAATTTGTCTCAAAAGCTGAAACTTCCTTAGAAATTAGCCATTCTTTTGAGCTTAACATTCCGAAGTTTACACTTTACTAATGAGTGAAACAATATAACTTATAAGACGACAAGGCATTTAGAGTATTTTCTTCATCCATAAAATAACTTTATAATATTGTATGATATTCTAATTAAAGTCAGTATCATTGACAGTGTACAATAAAATTTAAAACTAAAAATCAGAATAAAGGAAAGTATACTAACGGGAAAGCAAAAGAGGCTATACAGTGAAAAATGTAATCACATGCCCTCTGTTAGGATTACAGCATGGAACAGAAAGATGACTCTGAGGTTTAATAATCGACAGTAGAAAATACATGGTCCTATCAATAGTAACATCTATTTAGTTTTCATAATTCAATCCTGGCAAGCAGTGAGAGAAATTAAGCAGACAACAGTGATAAGACAGAAGAATGCAAGGAATTTACCTTTTCTGGCACAAACATTAGAAATGCTTTACTATATACTATTAATATAAGCAAAGTGTTATTACATACATCATGTAATACACATATAGTGCACATATACTATTAATACAAGTAAAATATGTTATTTTGAAACTCTTTAAATTGATTTTTTTTTTAATAGACAAGGTCTCGCTCTGTCACCCAGGCTGGAGTGCAGTGGCATCATCATAGCTCACTGCAGTCTCCAACTCCTGCCTCAGCCTCTCAAGTAGCTAGGACTACAGGTGCACACCACCATGCCCAGCTAATTTTTAAATTTTCTGTAGAGATGGGGGTCTCACCATGTTGCCTACTCTGGTGTCCAACTCCTGACCTCAAATGATCCTCCTACCTTGGCCTCCCAAAGTGCCTTAACAGGCATGAGTCACCATGCCTGGCCTAAACAGATATTTTTAGAAGCTGATGGTAAAGTACATCTTGATAACGTGATCTTAGAAATATACTTGCATATACTGTGCTTATATTTATAAGATCGATCACCTTATCAAGATGTACTTAACCACCAGCTTGTAAAAATATCAAGACAATTTAAAGAGTTTCAAAATTCAATACCACTGAAGTAATTTTATGTAAGTAATAAAACAGGCACCAGATATCCATTTGTTATCATTTTAAAGCATATATGGAAGCACGGATAACGGAAGCAAAACTAACAAAAAAGGCATTAGTAAGATTAGGAGAACAAAAAGAACAAGGCAGGTAAAGATGTAACTTAGAAAATTATAGCTAAGCTATTGGGGGTCTGTTTTCACAAACACATTCAAATGGCAAGCACTACCTAGAAAAAAATGGTTAACAACAGGTCACGCAAAAATGCCAATGCATGGGCTACACATTAAGAAACACTATTCTTAGAGACAAAGAGAAAAGGCTATCCACCCAGTGTAGATGATGAGGGCATAAATACTGTGTTTCACATTACTAAATGAAATCAACAATCCTTACATTTAATTAAGCCATACTAAAATTAAAGACTGTCAGGACAATTTATTCCTTAGGGAAAAAAAATAATCACTAAGAGCCATATTGTTGTAGGTAGAGCATGAAATTAAGGCAAGAAAAAAAATGCTGACTATCAGGGGGGTATGGGTTATTTCAGTAATGTGAAATTTTCTAAATCTATACAGCTTTGATATACTCAGTCCCCTATCCCCAAATCAAAATAAACAAAAGCGACACAAATAAAAAACAAAAACCAAGATTAAAAATATCCCACATTATAAAGAGTTTATAGACACATTAATCCTGAGTATCTGAACCAAATATCTCTTAACAGGCTCCTTCTTGGTATATTTCATAAGTGTATGCTATTAACACGAAAATCAACGATCTCTATTAAATTCCACTTCTCCCTGCCAAAACTGGGAGTAGTTTTCTGTCTTAGCTATACTACCTTCTATATGTATAATAAGTAGTCATTGAATATCAATCCTACTGCAAAATACTATTTGTCAATGACAGAAAAACCATGTAGGAAAAAACACTAAATTTTATATTACATTTGACTTCTCACTGTAAATATCCTTATCGAAAATCATTCTAATATAGTTGGCTAACTTTGGGAATTTTGAGAATATATAACGACTAAGAAATGTTATTTACATGTCATGTAGCAGTTTCGAAGTATCTCTAATCAAGTATCAAAAGTTTAAACAGGCCGGGCGCGGTGGCTCACGCCTGTAATCCTAGCACTCTGGGAGGCCAAGGCGGGCGGATCGTTCTGAGCTCAGGAGTTTGAGACCAGCCTGAGCAAGAGTGAGACCCCGTCTCTACCAAAAATACAAAGAAATTAACTGGACAGCTAAAAATATATATAGAGAAAAAAATTAGCCTGGCATGGTGGCGCATGCCTGTAGTTCCAGCTACTCGGGAGGCTGAGACAGTAGGATTGCTCGAGCCCAGGAGTTTGAGGTTGCTGTGAGCTAGGCTGACGCCATGGCACTCGCCCCAGGCGAGAGAGACTCTGTCTCAAAAAAAAAAAAAAAAAAAAAAAAGGTTAAACAAATGCAATTAAAGCAGCCGAAAGTTGTGACATTAACGTATGCTTGGAATAATATTCTTCTCCTTCTCTACTTTCTATACAGCATCTAAAAAGCTAGCTATTCCTAATATTTGCTATCAATTTTTAAAAATGAAAAACTCTCAATGATTATTTCCTTCCTTTGGCGTTTAGAGATGAAGACTTATTTTAAGGAATAAAGACCATTATCAAAATCAGGGTGAAAAGCCCGCAAGAAAAGAGCTAACCCTTTTTCAAAGAAACAAAAACTGTTAATTTGGAAACTAAACCTTGAGAAGCTATATCAAAACATCCTTTTTATAGGACAGCTTCCTATATGAAGTAACAGAATACTTTGGATCTTTTTTTTGAGACAGAGTCTCATTCTGTTGTCCAGGCTAGAGTGCCGTGGCATCAGCCTCAAACTCCTGGGCTCAAGCAATCCTACTGCCTCAGCCTCCCGAGTAGCTGGGACTATAGGCATGTGCCACCATGCCTGGCTAATTTTTTATATATATATTTTTAGTTGTCCAGCTAATTTCTTTCTATTTTTTTAGTAGAGACGGGGTCTTACTCTTGCTCAGGCTGGTCTCAAACTCCCGAGCTCAAACAATCTGCCCACTTCAGCCTCCCAGAGTGCTAGGATTACAGGCGTGAGCCACCATGCCCGGCCTGGATAATCTAACTCTTAAATATCTCTTTTAGAGGAAAAATATTTAAAAATAAAATTGACTTTACTGGCCAGGTGCACTGGCTTGTGCCTGTAATCCCATCACTTTGAGGACTGCTCGAGGCCAGGAGTTCAAGACCAGCCTGGGCAAGACTCCATCGCTACAAAAAATTTAAAAAATTAGCCAAGTGTGGTGGTGTACACTCATAGTCCTAGTTACTTGAGAGGTGGAGGCAGGAGGATCCCTTGAGCTCAGGAGTTCAAGGTTGTAGTGAGCTATGATGACACCACTGTACTCCAGCCTGCATGACAGAGCGAGATTCTGTTTCCAAAAAAAAAAAAAATTGACTTTAATAACATCCTTATTAAAAAGTACCAATAGTACATGTATAATTCAGAAGTTATTTACACTTAGCTCTAGAATATATATGAAATAATAGTTTTGTACTTTGGTGTGTATATGTTCCATTAAACCATGGAATCTGGAATTTTGAAAATGGAGAATGTTTCAAAGATGCTATCTAAATTTTTTAAAAGCTCCAAGGCTGCCTTCATACCATCTTGCCTTCTGTTCAATTCCTTCCTATTCACCACTTCACATAGGAAATTCCAGCATCACCTTTCAGAATGCAGTCCTGCTAAAGCAGAACTGCCCATTCTAATGGTCTGACTGGCTCACACTTTCTCTGAAAACATAGTAAAGGTAGCTAAATATTTAAGGGAATAATTTAGATCTTCTGGGATAGGTCAACCAGAGAGGGAGAAAGGGGGTGAGAGGGCAGGTGAGATTAAAGGCTCTCTATTCCATGAAATTATTTCTCCTGATTCTGATAAGATATAGGTAGCATCTTGACTAGAGTAAGGCAAGAGATATAAAAATTAACAAAGGAGGCCTCCATGAGAGTTATTTGCCTTTGATTTTTTAAATAAAGTAGATAACTCTAAATAGACTTCTAGCTAAAGAGTGAAAACAAAAGCCTATGGGATCTACATATAAAAGAATAAAATAGGGTGAGAAGAGAGAAAAAGGGAAAAAAGAGGAGAATCATACTTCTTATACTTTAGATTTTTGATCTTTAAGGTAAATGCCTATTTTAAATGATTCTAAGGGTATAAGGAATAGTCTATGCACTAAGCAAGATCCCTGGGTTCTCACTCCTTCTCCACAACTGCTGCCTTTGATTTTTTAAATAAAGTAGATAACTCTAAATAGACTTCTAGCTAAAGAGTGAAAACAAAAGCCTATGGGATCTACGTATAAAAGAATAAAATAGGGTGAGAAGAGAGAAAAAGGGAAAAAAGAGGAGAATCATATTTCTTATACTTTAGATTTTTGATCTTTAAGGTAAATGCCTATTTTAAATGATTCTAAGGGTATAAGGAATAGTCTATGCACTAAGCAAGATCCCTGGGTTCTCACTCCTTCTCCACAACTCCTTCTCCACAACTCCTTCTTAACAACTTTGGGTTTCAGGTTCTAATCCATAAAATAGGGGTGATACAATACTATCTGTTTGAAGGCAGGAAGTAAGACAGGATGGCCTCAAGCTCCCTTCTAGCTTTAAGATTTAGGATGTGTACACCACTTTGAGGTAGATTTTAAGAAGTCAAGACATGATCGTGGCCCCAAGATATCCACGAGGGTCATTTGGCTGTGTTAAGAGAAGAATGTTGATCGCTTATAAGCACGTTTCTAACTCTGACTGATCGTCTCACAAATGCGGGCTTCTGAACATGACAAAGACCTGAAGAAAGATCTTGAAGGGTTCAGAACACTCACCACCATTACTGACAACACTCAAAACTCATGTTCTACTAACAGTAAGTCAGTAGCACCACAATTTTATATGAAAGTCTTATTTTGCTTCCAGCAATACACATTGTTTACTTAAGCAAAAAGAGAAAATATGCACATAAGAACAAATCAAAAACAAAAAGCAACTAGAAAACTCAATTTCTTTAAGATTAAAACTCTAAAGGCTATCCCTGATCTTCAACAATTCCATGGAAGATCTGATTGTGCATCATTTGATGAAAGTATTCTTGAAGGTTTATCTGCCACAGATAGACTCTGAAAGAGGGTTTTAACTCCTCTAAGATAAGCATATACTGATTATCCACCTGCAATCTTTGGGACGGCATTTAAAGAAATCTACTTCTAACATTCTGGATCTCTTAACTATTAATTGCTGTATTAACACTGAACTATCTTTGTATTTGTAAAATACAAACACTCCCAAGACCTGTTATATGCAAACTGCAATAGACAAATAATTTTAAAGTAGGTTTAACAAAGTTGGAAAGTGACAACCTCGAAAAGTGAAGGAATACCTACTATTCCAATTCTATCAAAATGCATATAACAAACCAGCTTTGAGCACTGGAACAAACAAAAACATCCTTCAAGAAGCAAAGGATGAAATCCAGACGCGTTACTTAGGATTCCTGGAATAAACTTTAACTGTTCCAGATGGTGACCCAATAAATCCTTGACTTTTTCCTGGAAGTAAAAACCTCATATTGTTTGGTATGAAAAGAAACATTTCAAATAAACTTTTTCGAAAGGTAACTTTCACATGATTTAAACTGCAAAACGATTAACTCTGTCATGTTAATTGAAAAAAGTATCCAACACCATATAACAACCATTTTTAAAAAGATGTTGCTTGTCTGCATAGCTGTTCTGACTAGTCCTAGTCATTAGTTCTTCTCTTTTAAAAAGATTTTCAAGCCTGTGGCTTCTCTCTCTGTGTATACAGCTGTCTTTCCTTTTAAAGGTCCCATGATTCCTAAGTCCATGTTTTATATCATGTTTATTATTACTATAAAGGCTGCAGGGGAGAAAAGTACCCGCCATCTCCTCAAAAACACGAAGAAGAGTGGAGGGCTGAGATCGGCCTGAGGACTTCAAAAGGTTTTGCTTGCCTTTGTTCTGGCTACACCCTCTCCTACTATACAACTATGCCCTCTGGGTTAAATTTCACCTGCGCTTCTGGCTAAAATGTGGATGCCACAGCCAAAAACACTTGCAAGCATCAATTCCTGAATTGGCGGCTCTTGCTACTAAGTGGCAAGCATCTAATGCCACCCTCACCTGATGCTTGGCCGTCTCCATACCCTCCAGAACTGTCGTCTTGAAGTCCTCCTGCTTGCCCTGTGGAAGGAAAGAGGAGAACTCAGGGACCTTACTCCATAAATTAAGATAATATCTGGACATAAAGGCCTAATAGTTGGTGACTCATGAATTCACCACCAACTAGTAAACCCATATTCAGAGAGCTCCTTCTTCTGGAATCAAGGCCCAGGGAATGACATCATAATCTTTCAAATTCTGGTCAGGAAATTTCAACTTTACATGCTGATTCTTGTTGAAAGGCAATGGAACAAAGTACATAGTATTTCTAATCACTAAATCCTTGCTGTCAATCTTATTTAATAGTCTGGATAGGGAAAATATAGCTTCCAAACGTCTTACTAACAGTTGCTAGACTGAGTGTGGGTGTGGCATGGACCCTAGGACCTGGAGTTCCCTTTAACTTTCTATCTAAAAAGAATAAATATAAGACAACAAGCAAAAGACTGATAATTTTAAAGAAAAATTCTCTCTTCCTTTTCAAAGCAGTGAGTATAACTAAAAGATTCAGCTCTAAAAGAAATTTCAGTACTATAAATCGGCAGTACTAGAGCTGAATATGCCAGTGCTTCCTTAATAAAAGTATAGAACACACCATAAGATACCCTGTACGTGTACACCAAGTACTACAGATAAACACACACTTGGGGGGGTGGAAGGGGGATGGAGGGAAGGCAGGCAAGATCTTGGGAGAGCTTCTAGCTTAAGCTACACAATAAGCCTAGTCAAGAAATTTTCCTCATTAAAGTGTAGAAATAACTTCAAGAAAAGAACCAAAGCTTGAAAATTCAACCTAAAAAGTCAGCACAGATTGTATTCCAGACTCTTCTAAAATCTATCGTCAAGACAGATGCTACAATCCTCTTAAGCTTCTAACCACCTGGTACACCATGGGAAAACTAGTGTGATCTTTGGAAGATATGAAAGCACCACCTACCAATGATCTAAATAAACCTGGACAGGCTTCATTAAATGGCTTATTTTAAAATAATACTCCCCAAGAAGAAAACAGATTATTACCACCAGCTGAGTAAGAAGGGAGCCGTAAAGTCAAACTAACATAGCCCCTTACTATAAAAATGCTCCAAGGTCTGTGAGACTTAAAATGACATCTTTCTTCAAGGATAAAAGGTATTTAAATATAAGAAATGATTTGACAGTAATATTAAAACGTGTTGCTAGGAGGTATATGCTCTGTTATGAAGGTAGAATGGAATCTCATTCTAAGATCATTTCACCATGCTCTTGCCTGAAGGGTCCTTTAATTCTAGGAGGTTATGCTTCTCAGACAAGGCACCAATGTACATTTGTTGTTTGCAGCTCTTGGAAAAGGGCATATAATCATGAAGAGATGATCCAATTACTAAATCCAATCTGTAGACTTATCTTGAAAATACAGGCCCTACATTTTAAATTGTACTTAAGGTTTAAATCAGAAATATCCATTCTTAGCAAGTTCTGGATTTATTCATAAAAAATATTTCATACGGTTTAAAGAAAAAATGTTGCCATTGTTTCATTTGGTTCCAAATAGAACCAAGCTAGATCAGAACACCAAATTTGGAAAAAAGCGGGGGAGGGGAGGATCAGAACAATGAAACAAATATATATAGTTTCTAGGAATAAAATTTTAAGCATTAGGAATAACAGCTCCTCTCTCTCAAATGATGTTCCTGACTTGGGAAAAATGAAAGTAACAATCTCTTGTCATGAAGGCATCTCACAACTAAAAAATTAGATAAATAAAAACAACGAAAAACCACTTTCAAGCTAGCCTAAATCTGAATTACTACTTTATCCTTCTTATTTCTATCATTTTCCTTCTTCTCCAACTACATGTCATAGAATAAGTTAATTTTAACCTACACATAACCTCTTGATTTTTTTCTGTGAGTCAATGTTACTTAATAGAAATACGGACTTACGTGCTCAACAGGTTAACAAGAGCAAAAGAGCAACAAGGTAAGGAAGTCTTTTTTGTCTTCTGCTTTTGAAAAAAGGCATTAAAAAACTCTTATCCTGTTCTTTGATAAAAATATGTAGGAGAAACAGAAAATATTCAATACCCTGGGAAGATTTTAAAAAGGGTTCCCTCGTAACAGCAAAACCAAACAGATGAAACTCCAAAGTATAATATTTAAGCAGAGAAGTAGAAGGAAATCAAGCAGAAGGTAATATAAACATATAACATAAGAAGTGATGGAAAACAAAACTAAAAAAGTGCTTAAAATTAAATTAAGGAACAAGATATTTATCTCTTGAATTGATGAAGGTTTAACTTGTTTGGAAATAAAGGATGAGGCTGTTAGTGTCATTCTAACCATATTGCACTCAAGAGTATTTTGAAATGCCTACTTCTCCAGAGACAGCTGAAAAGAATCATCTTTACTGGTAGTATTCTGAACCAACTCGTCATCATTTTCTTAAAAACAGCACACATATTAACATTTGTAGATAACTTTCTGTCCAGGAAGCGTCTCTGATTAGGATACATATACAAAATGCCTTATTTGTCTGCTCTTTGGGGCTTTCCAGCCTCAGAGTCTGCTTCTGACAGTGGCACAGAGACACACTGCAGCAGGCGAGTATGGTTGTTAGTGCAAATTCAAAATAGAAAATGAAAATATTCAAAAGCAGTTTTTAATATCACCTTGATCTTGGCATCAGGAGATTTCTTTTTGTTTTCATCCCAACCACACCACACACATAAAAAATCCTCAAGCTTGAAGTAGAAACTCTTGATACAGGTTATTTGTGCATATCTTCTCCAAATTGAAAATGAAATCTTTTTGGTTTATTTCACATAACAGCCTTTCAGCTGTCTTCTAGAACTTCTTCAGATCTGACATAAGTCCTTCTTGAACAGTGAAGTGTTTTAGTTACAGTCATATTACTGGATGTTTTGTCCTCATGATTCAAATGCTCAAGAGACCACTCTTCCAACATCTTAAGGAAGTCTACACTGACTTTCAAGTACTTTCACCTGGTAAGCATGGAGGTGAGAATCACTGGTTTGTTGTTTCCAGAAACACAGATTCTTGGAATCGCATTCAAATTAATAACTTTTGCAAACAATTTGAGAAACTTCTAAATCTTCTAGGAAGCAACAATTTTTAAATAGAAGATCAATGTTTCAAAATGGCCAAATTTACAGAATAAAAGTGACTGCCAACCTATTGATTTCAATTGAACTTGATAAATTCACAGGGGAAAAAACATTTCAAAAGTTAAAACCATCTCTGAACATGCAAGTCTCCAATGTATCAACACATTAGTTGAATTTCTGATTTAATAATCTCACTAATTCAATGTTTACTATACCCATCCAAAAACTGCAAAACACAAACACAAAATTAGAACAGGTAAAGATGCTGTTTTCAAAGAGTTTATAATCTAACTGGGGAAAAATGAAAAATATACACAAAGAAACTTTTTTTTTTTTTTTTGAAGGAAACTAACACATACCTGGAGAATCAGGGAAGCTTTCTGAACAAGTCTAGAGAGATTTGGATACGTTGGGAGGCGGTAAAACCACCGTTATGGTCCAGAACATTTACAAAGACAAAGAGAATAAAAGCGTAGACATGGTATGTGCACAGCACCTGCTTACTTAAGGAGATGGTCTCAAAGAGTGAAAGATCAAGCGGATAGATAAAATGAGCCACCTGGATAGATAAAATGAGCCACCTTCAGTGCCCAAGCCCACACTGGATCTTAGCAGTAATGGAGGAAAACTGTGTGATCTTTGACAAAAAAGCAGTGAAACAAGTTATATTTTAAACTAATCTGATCACTTGGTACAAGATGGATAAGAGGGAAAAGATGACCTAGATAAAGGTAATCCAATTGACAGGCTACTGAAATAATTTAGATGTGAGTGAAATCCACTAGAAAAAGGTGACAGTAAAAATGGATAAGCCATAACAAATCAAAAGGGCTGTGCAGAGGAAGATGCATGACTTTACAACAGACTTAATAAAAGAGGTAAGGAACTTTCGAGATGACTCTAAGGTTTTAAGTTCAGGAGAGTGCTAATGGTATAAACAAAATGGGAAATTTGGGAGTTAGGCTAGCAAAATTAAAGGAAATGTTCTAAAGATGGTTGGAAATTAAATAGAACTCAGAAGAATGGAGCTAACAGACTTTTATTTATTTATTTTTAGAGACAATGTCACTGCAATTTCAAACTCCTGGCCTCAAGCAATCCTTCCACCCCAGCCTCCAAAGTAGCTGGAACTACAGACACACGCCACCACTCCCGACTTACTCTCCAATTTTCTGTAGAGATAGGGTCTCGCTATGTTTGTCCAGGCTGGTCTCAAACTCCTGGCCTAAACCAATCCTCCTGTCTTGGCCTCCCAAAGCAGGGGCTAAAAGACTTTAAAACAGCATGGCAGTAATCATAGGCTCAGAGAATTTGAAGCCGTTGTAAATGCATGATTAATTTCATGAGCATAAGTCAGTTTCAAAAAGGAATTGGTCAATAGAGGCAAATGACCCAAAAAAGTTTTTAAAAAATTGAGAAAGGTAGTGAGTTATTAATGATTATCACCACTTTATGCTGCCTTCCTGTCTTCTCTGTAGTGAAAGGTGGCCTTAAAAACACCATTCAGTCGTTCAAGGTCAGGAGTTCAAGACCGGCCTGAGCAAGAGCGAGATCCCGTCTCTACTAAAAATAGAAAGAAATTCGCTGGACAACTAAAAATATATAGAAAAAATTACCGGGGCGCATGCCTGCAGTCCCAGCTACTCGGGAGGCTGAGGCAGGAGGATCGCTTGAGCCCAGGAGCTTGAGGTTGCTGTGAGCTAGGCTGATGCCACGGCACTCTAGCCTGGGCAACAGAGTGAGACTCTGTCTCAAAAAACAAACAACAAACAAAAAACCATTCAACTCTACCACTACCACTTGCCTGCTAACTTTTTGACTATGATTCTTGGCAGACAAATAAATGATATATAGCCGTTAGAAGAAATGCAAAGTAAAGTAAATTGGGATCACAGAGGCAGACTAAACTGGTCTGATAGAAAAGACTCTGGGCTTCCTTTGAAGCACACTAGAGGTATTTTACCACCTACTAACATTGCTCAGTACTTGCCAGGAAAATTTTCTAAAATGAAATTATGGATTCCAATTGGAATAGCAATCCCCAGGTTACACTGTCATTTAAATTACTGAACTAAAATAGCCTTCTGAAGACCTAGAAAAAAGAATAATGGTTCTGTTTGAACTAGGAGTTGGCCTGGAACTTCCACTGTACCAATGAAGGAGCAGGAACACTGCAGATAACTACTTGAATACTTCCACTGGGAAGAAGTGAGAAGCTCAGTAGCAGGGATCCTATCAAAAAGTAAAAGCCCTCTGAGCTAGAAAGGAAAGGAAAGATTTTAGAAGTCAATGGAAAGAACTGACTTTTTCACATGCTATTACCCTCCACATTCCACAGCAGGGATTTTCCTGATCATTACTTATCTTGCTGCAGTCTTGGTTTGTCATTCGCTTTTCAAAATGTTCCAAAGAAAGCTTACAATTCAGATGCTATGTTATGTTGTCCAACTACCAAGATCAAGGTATGTCTGAGTGGCTAATAACAAAGCTTACTTTTCTAGTTAGTCACCTGTTTTAAAAAAGGACAATATTAAACTTTATTCTGAACCTTCTATTAAAGAACCACTGTAATGTTTTACACCTGATAATAATGAGATGAATGAGTTTCCTAATAAGAGAATCCCCTTGTCCTGCTCAGGCAACAGTTTCTCGGAACTCTAGCTATCTACATCTTCCCAGACATGATCAGAAGCTCCTTTCACTGTAAATACACCTTGGGTATTTCTAGGAGGAAGATATGACTTCTTAAGCATTAATTAATCATATGGGTTTTTCTATCATCAAATAAGATTTTAAAAATACGACAAATACAAATATACCCTATCTTCAAATGTTTAAAACCTCTGTGATTAGCAAATACAGCAAAAATGTTAACGTTTGTTATATTTCAATAGCTGATACATGGATTTCAATTACATTATTCTCTTGAGAAGAGGAAAGTCTATATTAGAAAGTACCAAGATCTGCCATTCTTCTTACAATTTAACGTAAATGATTAGATACCAAGATTTAATTTAAAAGTTTTCAGTACATACAACACCCCTGCTAATAGTTTTTTTTAAATGATCTATTTCATAAGTGACATATTGAAAATGGGCTACCACAAGTACTTTCTAAACAGTTTCCAAAAGTAATATAGTATATGGATATCTACCTAGACCATAAAGTGGCCTGATTTTTTTTTTGAATAAAACACCAATACACCCCATTCCTGGTTTAACTTTGTGTTTAATAAATACAAGATGTTTATATAATACATAAAGCTGGATTTCACATCTTCTCATTTGATCCTCATAACAAGTCTCATTTGTAGATGAGAAAATTCTCATAGACAAAGCATCCCATTCTTCTCTTATACCATGATCAGACCACATAAATGATGGCAGCAAAGAGAATCCAGATAAATTATAATAAAAATAAAGTAGTTACTTAGCTAAACAAATCATTTTGCCTTAATAAAAAGTAAAACAAAATAATCGATGAAATGAAGTCATTAAGAAATCTCAGGTTCAATCTCTCAAAGACCAAACATAAACTGGCAGCACCTGGTTCAATGGTTTTTATCAGCTAAAAGCAGTAAACAGTTAAAAATCAAGGATCCAACAATACTTCATAAAAGCCCAACTCCATTCTTTCATGTTTGATATAATATTTCCAAAACCCACTTTTGGGGAGAAACATTATTTAAAATAACTTCTGAGAAATCTGTTGTACAACATGGTGACTATAGTTGAAAACACTAAGAAAGTGGATGTTAAGAGCTCTCATCCGCAAAATGATAGCCACGTGAGCTGTAATGCACGTTACTTGGCTAGATTTAGTCATTCCGCAATGAACACATATTTCAAAACATCATGTTGTGCATAATACATATGATTTTATCTGTCAATTTAAAAAATAAAAACTTCTGAGTTCTCACAATACTTTGTATACATTTTTGTTGTATTGTTTCTTTCATTGTAGCTGATTATTATTATCTGTAACCCTGAACTGGACTGTGAATTCTTCGCAGGAAGGTGTAGTCTCTATCTTTGAACCCTTAGAATCTAGCACTGTGCCTGAAACAAAGTACTGTAGTTGTACAATTAATGTGCGTACAGTGACATGAATGAAGAACTACCACATTTGGAGGAATCTTATTTTGTTCAGAAAATGTCTCTATTTTACTTTTTCAAAAATTTCCCCTCCATACTATTAATACCGATACTCTACTCTTCACCCTTTCTGCCTCTAAATTCCACTAGAATTTTTACAGTGAATTGTAATGCTTAAGAGTATTTTGCATTCTCTCACACATTTATGTTTACATTTGTATATATTAGGCTACGAATTATCTGAGAGTGGGGACCATGTGTTGTACATTATATATATCTTGGTCCATTTACAGTATCTCTCAAAATATAAGAATATAAGAACTTTATTGAATTGATCTAAGATTACCTTTTCAGCCTGCCACATTTTTTCTCAGTCCTCCAGTAAGTTATTTTGGAGCATAGTTCCAAATGAGAACACTGAAATGATGCTATTCAAAAAAAGGGGGGGGAGCAAGAAAATTAATCCTAGATCTATTTTCTGAATGTATGCACCATACTTCATATAATGAGAACTCCAATGATTTCAGGCATTTATTTTACACCGACAGGTCAAAATGGCAACATAGACAACTCTTGCCAGGAATAAATTTCCCAGCCACCTCTGGTAGATCGTCAAAAGAGGGTCTCCTGCTAGGCATGGGGATGTAACAGAATCCTATAATCAATCTTCTCTGTGGAGGTAATCTGAGTTAATTCGCAACAAACCTGAAAGCTAGTCCTGCTCTCTGATTCCACCTACAGGCATGAAGGGAGAAATCAGAGAGAAAAGCCTGGGATAAGCCACCTGAGAATAGTTATAGCATGATAAAATGCGAAACTATTCACCTGAACTCTGACTGTAACTATCCACACTGCCAAACACAGTGCTTGGCAACCACCACCCAAGCCTGTAAGGACTGCAATCAGCACAACTGCATTGCAGGGGAGATCAGGGTATCTTATAAAAGCAAAGAATACAAACATAAAGTGAAAATATTAGGACCACTAATTTTTTTCTTTTAAAGTAAGAAAATTAATCTTCAATTCTTCTCAGGTTAAATTCTATTATACCAAGTTCCAAAGGACAGTCAAAAAAATTTTGCCTATTGGATTTTTGCTCTATTAAATAAACAATTCATCAAACTTTTGGTCATCAATCTTTTGTCCTATAAGGTATTTTCATTATAACAGCATTTGTGATTAAATTTCAATGAATCTTAAACTAAATTCTTCTACCCATATATTTTGTGTATTTTCTGTAATTTAGCACTTTTACTAATTAAAGTTGCCATTCTTGTGATTTTTTTTTTAAAAAACACTTTCAACCTACAGTATGACTATTACATGAACAGGTCCCAAAATTTATTTAATCCACACAAAATTTCTTGTCAAAAATCATATCAATGTTTGTCAATTTACTTAACAGCTTTTATCTCTTTCAAACACACATATATAAGCTTCCAAAATTACCACATATAATAGAGAAGAGAGCTTCCTCTGGTACAAGTAAGAATATATACAAAGATAAAGTGATTTTTTTTCTCATGGTCTTTACATAAGATAAATTATAATACAGAGCTATTACTGATCAGATAACCATATCTAACAAAATCTATTTGAAGAGTTAACCAATGGCTTAATGGAAGCCTCTGAAGCTTCATTAGCTAGTATTAGCACATCACTGAGCCTATAAAAATAGTATGCATACATACACACAGACACACATATACACACTTCTGATGTCTCTACTGAGAAATCCATTAACTTGAAGAAGCTTAAGAAAGGCATCTTAATAGCCCATTTCAAATTCCCTTTTACTTATTTTAGAACAAGTCTCAGGCTATGCACAACTAAGCTACTTCTAATTCAATATAGAATATATCTTCTTAAACCACAATCCTCTAGTGAAAAGTTACCCAATACAAAATTTAAATCCAGGAACAAACTAGTAAGATTTTTCTGGCAAATTTTAACTGCTAAAAGGCAGGAGGAAAAAAAAATTAAATGTTTTCACATGAAAATAAAAAAACTAAATGCTGGAAAATCAGTTACTATAGGAAAGCCTCACTAATGTGAAACTCACTGAGGAATAATCTAAGGTACACAGAGTAACAAACCAAGCCAAGAAAGGAAAAAAGCTTTTCTTCAATAAATATAAGGCTACCTTAAACAGAGGGGCAATTAATCTAACCCAGTAAAGTCCAACTGAATAAGAGTTTGTTTACTCTATTTTATAGAAGCTCCACTATTACATGACATTGCTAATAACCAAACACACTCAACCCTGAAGACAATCTACTCAGGTCCAGTTGCCATGACATAAAAAAAACACTTTCATCTTCACATAAAAGTTATTATGAAACCAAATAAAACCATCATTTGTTAAAACAAATATATTCAAAAATACAGTAAATATGAAAATGCATGGAAATGTTTAAGAAAACAAAACGAGGTAAGTTTTAAATATAAATAGCAATATTCAGTATGAAAAATTCATTATTTACCCATCTTGACTACCATAGGACTACAATACCACATTAAGTTACGATCAAAAATTAACGTATCTAAAAACAATGTTTAAGCCAAAACAGAGAATGTCCTCCCAATTAAATGAAATCCAATCAGACAAGCAAAAAACCCAAACCTCTTGTTTCCATAAAAACTCAACTTTGATACTGAGAACATTTTCCATCGACGAAAATCCACTAAACTCAATTACCAAAATAGCGTCAATTATCTCTCCAATCTCAGTCTCTTTACTCCTTTAGCTCACCTTTACAGAGCATATCGGATTGATCTCCCCTAAACATATATTTCAGTACAACCCCCCTTGCTCAAAAAAACCTCAGTGCTACCCCTGGCCAGACCCTCCTCGTGTTCAAATTCCTTAGCCTGGCTTAGTCAACCAAGGCTATCCAGAACATGGCTCCAACCTTCCTCTCTAGTGTCCTCTCGTTACTCTTCTAGAGGAACATTCTTCAGTCAAATCATTTGACCCACTGACTTCAGAATACCTTGTACCTTCATAATTAAAATATTTTCTTCTTCTTAAGATTAAAACTGTGGAAAGCAAAGCAAAATTTTCTAAACAAATTTAAAAGTTGGTAAGAATGAAATGTATGCAAACCTTATTTAAGAGAATAAGTTAATTTCTAGTGATTACCTAAAAGAAGTGAGAAAAAGAAAAGGTTTGGTAAAGAAACAAACCCATATCTGTCTCTCAAGATCTTAATATATTCATATGGCAATGCTTTATTCAATTTTTTGACTAAAAACTCTTGTGAAAGAACTGGTTCTGACAAGACAACAACAGACTTGCGAACCCTGGACAGTTCCCAAATACTTAACTCACTGATAATAGTTTATGGTTCACTATCAGGGCCCAGTCTATTTCTAAACTACTAGTAAGTAGTGTAGGCTTATAGACTGCTAGTCCTTTCTAGGGAAAAGTATGCCCCTAATTTGCCCCAGAAATTTCAAAAAATCTTAAATTGTTTTAAAGGAAAAATAATTATTTTCATGACCATAAATAATATATTAGCAAGTTTTGGCTACTTTCAACAGATTTCTAAGCACTGATGATATCCTCAACTTAAACAAAAAATTAACTTTCCAAAAAAATATGAAGATAACTTATTTAAACCAATCCTCTGGATTGGAATGAACTAGAACACAACAGAATAAAGACAGTTTCCCAAATCCTAAATCCCTTCGTTAAGACATTTACTTTTTGTGGGAACGATGCCTGACACTTATGAAATTTTTTAAAATCTCTTTCACAAAAAAGAAAATACCAACACTAAGACTTGATTTAAAATATTCAGAGGACAAAGAAATGTTTATCAACTTGTAACCTACAGGAAATCAGTTATTTACTGGAGACACTGACAATCATACACAAAAAAGTGATGCAGCATCTGAGATATCAGATCATCACTGCATAATACTTACAGCCCTTGAACTAAGATATGAGCAGCCTCCTGAGCTATGATAGGTAACAAAAGGGTTATCCCCATGTATCTCATTAGCAGGGCTACAGCAAAGGCAGCAAAGCAAGAATCAAAAAGAATACAGAGGAAAGAAAGGAAGAGGGGTGAAGGGAAAGGCTGGAGAAATGGACAGAAGGGAAGAGAGATAAATGTATAAGAACAGAAAGAGGAGGAAGAAAAATCAACAAAAACAGAGAACACGATGTTGAGGTACAAAGAAGGCTACAATTGCCTGAGGCGCATTAGTCCCAAAGGCAATGCACCACTGAGACTACACACCCTCACACAAGGAATTGCCCAAGAAACCATTATATAAGGAAGTTTTAGGAGAACCACTGTTCTTAGAAAACCCCTGACTCTGGAGATGAATGGAACCCAGAATCTAACCTACCTTTTTCTGAATATTCTCAAACTGTATTCCTTTATTACACTTTATTACAATCATGTAAATTATAAATTTTGATTTTTAAGAGTTTTAGCCAGACTTTGTTTGATAAGCTCCCAACCTAAGTTTAAATCAGTATGAGTTGTAATCCCATCAAATGAAGCATCATTACTAACATTGTTTTTCTTTTTAAATAAAATAACTTTTGGTAATTTATTGTAATATTATAGAAGAGAAAAATCTTTTTTAAAAAGAGGCTAAAACAAAAGATAAAACTTCTCGAATGAAATATTTCTTAATCTGGGTACCTATGAAAGTCATGTAAGATATAGTGGATGGGTCTGAAACAAGCATTTTGTTTTTAAAAAGAATAGGGGCTAATAGAACTGGTGAGTGGGCCTAGAGCTACTGGAAATACAAAAATTATTTCATGGAGAGGCACTTAGTAAAAATTCAAAGTCAAGAAGAGTTAATGAAATATCATTAAGGGCAGAAGATACAAAAAATTATTTTGCTTTTGCGTGGTCTCTCCAAAACAGAAGGGTATTCCTGATTGGCCCCAACATCCTCAGAATGCTAGGACTTAGGACTAAGAGGGTATTACAATAGTTTGAAGCTCTGAAACCAATACTACAGACTCCAAGAATCTTTTCAGGCTATGAGGAAGCTTAAATGAGCTCAGATTCTTTGACCCCATAATACATTTTGACATTTGTTCACCAAGAAAAGGCACTTCTCAAAACTGACACACACCGTGAAGGTTTTTTCAGAAATTATCTGTGTGGTAAACGCATAATTTAGCCAGAACAATTTCTGAATCACTCTATCTCAAAATTCAGAGTAAGAGTTGTCACTGAGAGGTTTGCTTCTTTGGATTTGGCTTTCTGTATGTTTTCTTCAATTGTTTATTTTCTGTTACTTTCCATCACCTTATACTGCCACTGTCCTTCCACTCCCATCCTTTACTTTCCTCCTCTATATGTGCACAGACACATACAAAAGGAATATCAGTACCACTATGTATGTATGTATGTGCACACATACACACATACATATATATGTATATGTACACACACAAAGACACACATGGCAACAGACCCGATATCAGAGTATAAACCAAAGATGAAGACATAAATAATATTGCAGAATGGGAATAAATCCATTTATTCTTATTTCTACGATAAGAACAAAACTGTGGTTGGTAACTATAATACAACTCACCAGATGGCTCCTCAGGCTCACTTTCATTTTCTTCCTCAGGTGGGGCTTGAGGGGGTGGTGGGGGAAGCTTCTTTTCCTTCTCTGCTTTAGCATTTCTCTCTTCTTCGGAATAATACTCGTCTTCTGAAAGGTTGGCCAAGCTTTCATCCATCTCTCTGTACTCTACCTAGACGGAGATTATACCAGGGAAAGCTAAATACCGTGAACATCTAAAATCAGGGACTGTATTTGGAACCATCAGTGAATGTGAATTCCTTTCTACCTTGAAATTTTAAGGGAAATAAGCATATAACAAGGAGCAAGCTGGCTTATAATAGGCAGTTATTAACAACAAAAGTCTTCGTGGAACAATCTGGTGTCAGTTCAGGTTTAGCCTAATCTATAACTTTTACATCACAGCACTGACATTCAAGGTTATTGACTCTAAGGCTCTCTGCAACTCCTAAAGCAAATTTTTAACTGTGTGTATCATACTCACATACTGGAAGTTTCAACAAAAAGTTAAAACAATCCTCAGTTAGACAAAAATATGGTTAACTAGAATATCAAGTCTGTTTAATGTCAAGCCTATGCTTCTAACTACTATTTCATGGGAAAATAGCAAAAGAACTCCAGGAAAGAAATGGCGGGGAGAGGTGGGAAATCAAGGTTACAAATAACAGTCAAACTGAAGCTATAAAAAGGTGTATTTGCTTTAAAAAATGCACCTAAGAAAGCTGAATGACGAGCAAAGAATCCTTATCATGACAAATTAAGGAGTAAGTGATGTGGAAATGGAGGCCACAAGTCTTACTACTAATTTACACTGGCTATAGAGGAGAAAGAAGCAGGCCATTAGTAAAAAGAGGAAGCAGTCTCAGTGAATGTGTCCTCGGGGGTAAAGGAGCACAGGACAGGGAAGACTACATCATGGACTGGTTGGCCAAAATGTGTAAAATGGGTATTACAGATTGTCATCAACACTAGAACACTGTCAAATTGTCATTGTGACTTCAACCCTAATTAAGATTCCAGAGAGTCACAGAAACTATAGCTTTCTATTATAGATTCAATAAAAAGATTTTAATTATTATAAAGTCAATAAAAACATACAGTGACCAAAATAAAAGCAATGTATTAGGTGTGGAGATAGAGCAAAGACAACATGGTTTCCACATAACATACTTAACGTATTAGGTTTCCAAAATAAACTGTCCTGTGGATTATAGTGAATGTAACATATTTTAACTTGCTAAATATCTTTGAAATAGCGCCAGATGGCTGGCTACTTTTATATTGCCTCCTTCTTCTCTTAAATGGCAGGACCACAAGATGTGGGGGATAGGGGATTAACTGGGCAGGTAAAAGAGTTTTACTGAAAACAGGGATTGAATTAAAAAATGGAAACAAAAATTAAGAATAGGCCAGACTTGGTTACTCAAACCTATAATCCCAGCACTTCTGGAGGCTGAGGTGGGAGAATCACCTGAGGCCAGGAGTTGGAAATCAGCCTGGGCAACACAGAGAGACATCCGCGCACCCCCACTCCCACCTCTACAAAAAATAAAAAATTAGCCAGGCATGGTAGTCCACTCCTCCAGTCCCAGCTACTTGGGAGGCTGAGATAGAAGGATCCCTTGAGCCTGATCCAGGCCCCAGGAGTTTGAGGCTGCAGTGAGCTATGATCACACCACTACACTCTAGCCTGGGTGACAAAGCAAGATCCTCTCCCTTAAAAAAAAAAAAAAAAAAAGAATTGTCTAGTTCTGACCCATGCTCTAAGAATCTCATTTAACATACGAATATTCACCTACTAAAATAATGAACACTGAGTACGTGGCACGACGGAGAACATGAATGAGTAGGTCCATGCCCTTAATAAACTGAAAATCTAGTTGCAACTAAATGATTCTGACCAGGTGGCCATCTCATACAGTCTCTGTACAATAAAAACTACAGAAATGTAGATGATACTAAACCTTATCCTAACAGACTAAGATAAACTGTAGGAATAAATCTTAAGACATGGATGAAAAAGCAGACAGGAGGAAAAAAGGTTTCAAAGGGGGAATGGCGTCAGAAAACGTAATAAATGTTTATAGCATGCAGTTTTCTTTCTCATTTTTACCCCTTAACAGTGCTTGACCCTTCCCTTCTCCACAGTTTCAGTGTTTTGATCCCCTGCCCATCAATCCTATTCATTCAACAATCACTTAAGTGCCTAATATGGAACTGGGCAATGTGCAAATTTTGAGACGAACACAAATATTACAAAATCCTTTCTACTGCAGTAGTTCAGGTTTTCCCAAAGGATGTTCCATTAAATACTATGTCCTTTGAAGGAATAAGGGATCCAAGGTCAAGTTTGGGAAACTGCATTCTTTACAGGTCCCCTCTAGGAGATCATAATGCACATTAAAGGTACTGAGAAGTTTTGCAGCAAAAAAATAATCTTTTCTCTGCCAGTGATGAGGCAGGTTTAAAAAAATCTTTTCAACATTGTTTAATCCAACGTTTTGACAAAGAAATAATTATTAACATGAAATACACTTGGAGAAGGCTGGTCTAGAGAGAGCTCTTAGTCTTCAGGAAAAAAATTAGGCAAACACCTACAAGTAGGAGCAAGCACATCTAACAGTAGTATTAAATTTTTTTCCTTTATTTATTTTTAGAGACAGAGTCTCATTATGTTGCCCAGGCTGGCATGCAGTGGCTATTCACAGGCACAATCTTACAGCACTGTGGCCTCAAACTCCTGGGCTCAATTAATCCTCCCACCTGAGCCTCCTGTAGCTACAGCTGGACTATAGGAATGTGCCACATTCCCCAGCTAATAGTAGTTTTTAAAAACAAAACTGTTCCACAAAACCCTAGGGTTCTTCAGGATTTCATTTATTATTTTAATTTTAAATGTATTATTAATTAAAACAAATAAATATACACTTATATATTATTAAACCAAACCTTAATCCTAAGACCAACATATTAACTTGTACTGCTTGGGTAACTCAATTTTGGGTAGACCTAAGAATGAAGTTTCATCTACCACCTCTGTGCAACTGAGAGTGTCCTGAGATGATGACAAGACAAACTAAAAACAAACAAACAAACAAAAAACCTTTTGCACTATTTATCAATCAGTACTAGACTGTCACAATCAATACTTCATAAAAAACAACAAGAAAAAACAGAAATAAAATTGGATTCTAAAGCTGCAGGAAGACTGCAACTGTCTTGCTTAACCTCCAGTCTCAAATTGGCTTTACCAACAGCCTCATTTTCTCATAGACTGACAACTACAATAAATGTTATAAACTTCTCACTACCTAATACTTTAGTACTTTATTTTGGGATCTTGCACAAAATTTTATTTTGTTAAAAAGGGTCTCCAGGCCGGGCGCGGTGGCTCATGCCTGTAATCCTAGCACTCTGGGAGGCCGAGGCAGGCGGATCGTTCTGAGCTCAGGAGTTCGAGACCAGCCTGAGCAAGAGCGAGACCCCGTCTCTACCAAAAAAATAGAAAGAAAATTAATTGGACAGCTAAAAATATATATAGAAAAAATTAGCCGGGCATGGTGGCGCATGCCTGTAGTCCCAGCTACTCGGGAGGCTGAGGCAGAAGGATCACTTGAGCCCAGGAGTTT
>RJWJ010023940.1:0-25309 GCA_004363605.1 Indri indri
GGTTTGCACGCTGTGGGTTCCAGGTAAGCTTGTGAGAGTTACGGCAGGGACCTGGGGGCTGTGAGAGCAGCATCTGTGACCCCTGTTTGTAGGAACCCTTCAAGGGCATCTACATTTCATTACTGTGTCCAAGAAACAGTTTAGGAAGGTTCATCTGCTTCCAAATTTTTCCAGTTTCTCCGACTTACTGTTTGAAACTTTAGCATTGGAGAGTAAACCCCTACGTGAAAGCATTGCTCTCACAAAGAAGTCGGTATTGGAAAGAAGGAATCACACTGTAGGTAGCAGACGCCTTCATGCTCTCTCTACACAGCTCAGGGAAACAGGGTGACAGCATCCTCCTTGCATCAGAGAAAAGCCATGAGTCCCCTTTGTAAGCCCGACACCACAGCCCATGGCAGGCGCCACACCCGGACTCACTGGGCAGGGGAGACAGGTGGGGCCAGGCCCTGCAGCATCTGCCCTGGACAGCCAGGAGCGCGTTCACAGAGTCTTTCTGAGCTCCAGGCCTTGGCTGCACATGGGCTCAGCTGGGACAGGACAGAGTCCCTGATTCCATGGAGCTCACACCTTAGTGAAAACCACAGAAAATAGGTCAATGACACAGACACACAGTCGCATGTCGGCTTGCGATTAGTGTTCTGACCATGAGTAATGCAGGGAAGGAAGGCAGGGAGGGGAGGGGTGTCCTCCCTGCGGGGGGATGTTGGTATGCAGAGGCTGACAGGACACAGTCCTAGGTCCAGGAGCCATCCCATGAAGAGGAGGCAAAGCCCAATTTGGGTGGGTTGAGAAGACAAGGGTGACTTCAGAGACAGAGACAAAAAATACAGGCACCTTTTGGGAGAATTTTGCTGCAAGGAGGAGCGGAGATGTGTGGACAGCTGCAGGGCTGGGGCCAGGGCTTCCTGTCTGAGGCTACCGCGTGGGGGGCGAGGGGCCAGCGGGGAGGTGCTGACGTCGCAGCAGAAAGCGGGAGATGGTGACCAGCTGCGGGTCCCCTCTTCTCTTTTGGGAGAAGGACCAATGTCTTAAGAAATTATGGAGCAGGAGACATGGGTCAAATATGAATGTCCACCTCGTTTTCACAAACACCGCTACAGGTTCACTCTTCCTGGGTGGGGACGCTCCCGGGCTGCTGTGCCCTCTGGCTACGCGGTTCACAGCCCTGTTCCCAGCAAGGGCTGCCCAGTCTGGCTCTCTGATTGCCTTGGAGGATGGGGTGTCCCAGGACCCTCTTGGCCTGTGGCAGTCCCTCCACGTGACTCCAGGGGAAGCCCCCAGGAAGTGATGGTGCCTGAGCACCCAGTAGCTCTGGGCTGTGGCCCAGGGGGCAGCCAAGCAAGGCCCTAAAACACCCGCTGACCAGCCCTGCTCCTGGGCTCCAGATCTGGCCAACAGATGGGCGGCCTCTGCTTGTGGTCGTGACTGTCCTGAAGCAGTACCAGATACTGCCATGGACCGCTCAAAGCACAGTGTGGGGAGCTGAATGGCATCCCCCAGAAGATTTGCTAAAGCTCTAATGCCCAGTATCTTGGAATGTGGCCTTGTTTGGAGAGACAGTCTTTACAGAGATGACCAAGTTAAGCCAGGGTTACAAGGGTGGGCCCTGATCCAAAGCCACAGACGTCCATGTGAGAAACACACGGTGGAAGCAGAGACCAGGGTGATGCTTCCACAGGCCAAGGAAACCCAAGATCAGCAGCGCAGAAGCTGCAGAGACGCTGGGGCAGATTCTCCCTCATAGCCTGGACGGAACCAGCCCGGCGACGTCCTGTGCACAGATTCCAGCCTGCAGGACTGGGAGAGGACATGTTTCTGTTGCTCGAGCCACCCAGTCTGCAGTGTTCTGGTACAGCAGCCACAGGGACTTAATTCACAGACCCTTTACGACGCATTCACAAGAAATGGCTATTTACTAGGGTTCTTGAGGAGAACAGGCATACCACTCTTCCTTTCCAGCACACAACTTTTGAGTCCCACAATTCTCATTTCTCCTCCCGCTCCAGCCTCTCCTCCCTCCCTCTGCCCTTGACACCACCACCTCCGGACGTCCCTTCACTGTCCCGAAAACCAAACTTCCCTTGGTACCCAGGGGCAGGGCCTGCAGCCAGCATCCACTGCTCCCCCAGGAGGAACAGACGGCCACCAGCCACCACAGCCCACCATCCTCCCGGCTCTGCCCCAAAGGGCAGGTGCTTCACATCAAAGCTATGCCCACCCCAGAGGAAGTGCACCTGGGCCAGGACGGGCTATCCCACTCTGGGCAGAGGGAGTGGGGTCATTTCTATACCTTGCATGTTATTTAGGTCTCCCTTACTTAAAAGAGCTAATACAGGCTTGTGATTCTTTATCCAGATATATCACTGCCAAACGTGCTTGGGAATTCAGAAATGTTTGGATTTTAGAAAGTGTAGCATCTTGTAACCAAGCCTACGGCCGTGAGTACAAATAAAAAAGCATGAACGCTGTGCGCGCTTGCAGCAATTGGGATAACAGAGAACACGGTCTCATTCCAGCTCAGCACCAGTGTTGCCGCCAAGTTGAGGTATCAACGAAACTTGGTTTCCAGAGCTTTTTGGATTTCAGAATTATAGATGAGGGACTGTGTTCCTCTCTCTGCAAAGCACTCAGGATGGTGCCTGGAACCACCAGTTGTCATGGAAAGGGTGGCTATCACCGTTGCGCTTGTCTCTGGCCATATGCTTGGGCGGATCACACTGTTCTTGGCGGTGAAGGGTGACTCAGCCTCGCCTCATGTGTGTCCATAGATCGCTGTATCTGTAGTATCGCCACAGGGGCCAGAAATCACTGTGCAGCACCCTGGATTGCAAAGTCTCTTACGGGTCTGTTGGGCTGGATGTGTTCATGCGTCCTGGGTACCATTAGGCAGAGCAAGTGCAGTGCAGACTCAACACTCCGTGGGGCTCACACACATTCGTGTCTGCAGAGCTGTGCAGGGAAACCAGCAGGAGCCCAATGCAGGAAGTTGGGTTTCTGATTTTTAAAATTTTTATTTTGCAGACAATAGTGGGAATGGATTTTTGATGCTCTTGAGAGGAAGCCGTAAGCTGCATGATGTCTGTACCAGATGTTGGCTCCCTACCCACACCTGAAAGCTCGCATCTGAGCCCTCTGAGAGCAGGAGGCTTACGGTGGTGTCCACCGACCAAGCCCAGAACCTACCTGGGGAAAGGGGCTCTTCCTGCCAGTGCGCAGAGTGGGTGCAGCCCCTCACCTGGGCAGGTCACAGCTCTCAGATCACCTGAGGTCAGTGCCCTCAGGGTGGGACAGTGCTGTGGCTCCATGCAAGGGGCAGGGGAGCAGACCCCCTGGGTGGAGAGGGAGCAAAGTCAGGAGACAGTGGATGGCTGCCTGGATTCAGCCACCCCACGAGTCTCCTAGAAATAACTGGGAGAGGTCTGGAGATGCCACAGTGTGCAGCTGGGACAAGGACCAGAGAACTTGGGTTTGCAGGCGTAATCATCTTAAGATGAGGCTGTTGACGTTAGCCCCAGCCCAACACGCCTGGCGTCCTCCTCTGAGGAGACAGACACAAAGGGAGGGTGCCGGATGATGCTGGAGGCAGAGATCAAAGTGACGCACCCATTTGCCAAGAGTGCCAAGGATGCAGGCCCCACCACCTGGAGAGACTCGGGGAGAGATTATTCCCTGGGGCTTCAAGAGAGCTCGGCCCTGCCGACACCTGCCCTCTGACTTCTGCACTCCTCGACTTGGAAGGAATGAATTGCTGTGGTTTTCACTACAGTAGCCCCAGGAAACAGGCAGAGAGTGAGCAGGTAGCTGGTTTCATGTTGTTTTTCCACTGAGTGCTTGTATAATAGGAGATTCAGCCTTATTTCCCAGAAGGGCCATCTCCGTGCTGCCAGGACTATCTTATACCATACTGTCCGGTTTGTAGTCCTCCTCTCTTGGCATCTCACAGCAGCCCTCAAATGCTCACAATAATAGCAAGGTCTAGTGTCTTGATACATCCAATATCACTGATGGATATTTTAATCTTCATTTTCCCCTAATGACATACATATTTTTTGCTCAACTAGCTTATAAAGATTCAGGAAACAGTAATCATTTGTAAACAAAATGAAATCTTAGCTAAAGTATGACGTTAATCTTGATATCTGTTAACTACTATTCTGAGACTTTATAGTAGGGCTTTTCAAAATTCTAAAGGTATTAAAATTATCTGAGATTCTCAAGAGGACATGTGTATTCTTAGTGATCTTAAAACCCTTTCACTGTCTTTGAATCTTTTAAAAATCCAAGTGAATAAGAGCATTGGTAAGTGAATTTTTTCAAATTTTGGTTTCATGTAACAAATTTAAAGGGTAATATATACCCTTAATTACTGTTCTGTCCAGGAGCCCTTTTTTCTCATTCGAGTTGTAACACCCACCCTGGAGCTGCTTGCAGGTACAGACATTCTTACCTGCAGGCAGCTGAGCGGAGGCGTCATGTGGCGGCCACAGAGGCTCTGGGAAGTCCTAGCGCCAGTGTAGCGGACACAGCCTCGCCACCCAAAGCCTCACACCTTTGTTATTCTCGGAACTTGTCCTGGGATGAGCCTTGCGCACAAAGGATTTCCCATTCGTGTCTGTGTGGCTCGTGGTCTGCCTCGGGGTCCTAGGTGCCCACATGGCACCTCCCTTTCCAGGTCATGAGAGGTCCTGTCTCTGCAGAGCCTGGTCTCCAGAGGCTCAGCAGCCGCGGTCAGCAGAAGGTCCTTGGCACAGGCAGGATTCCCCAGTGGCTGGAGAGCACCTTTTCTGCCTTGCTCCTGGGGAGGAGCTGCCTGGACCAGCGGGCCGGGCTCCCTGCCTCCCCGGGCGCCCCTCACCACGGCCGAGGCTGCGTGCATTGGGCTAAGGCTGGGCCTCGTCTCACCCAAGTGCGGCCACTTCTGGGGACCAGCCCCTCCCCCAGACACAGGCACAGTAGTGTTTTTGCTGCTACACACGGAAAAGATGGCTGTGCTAGAGGATGGACTCAGACTGTGGGCTGAAAGGTGACGGAAAACCAACCTTGAAAGGGTAAGAAAAAGAACAACTAGAAGAAAACAGTGGAGAGCAAAGCATGTAAGACTTGAAGGTTTGTTCCCTGAACACATTTCCAGAGTATCTCCATGCACTGTGAGCTGCCCAAAGGACCAAAAGGAGCCTTGGACTTTGCGGCGCTCCAGGGCCAGGACAAGCCCCACATCCAGAATCCCAGCTGCGGAGCCAGGGTCTGATCAGGTCCCTCCCTCCATGCTCCCAGGTGGCACCTGAGCTTAGGGAAGTCAGGATTGAGTGCACTGAGTGGGGGCCCAAACCCCCAGGCATGATGAAGCTGCTGATTCAAATGGGGTCTTCAGCCTGGCCTCCCAGGCACCCAACTAAGCCAGGACCCCAGGAATCAGAATGGCAGTGTTTTCCTACAGGACATGAGGCTGCAGAGTACAGCCCTGGCCAGGCTGGGTGGGGAGCTGGTGTGGGGACACGGCCAGGCCCTCAGGAGGCCTGGGGTGGACAGGGGCCTCCTGGGCTCAGGCAGCACCCAGAGCCCTCCCTGGGTGGGAGTGGTGGCAGTTCTCAGTGGGCAAGGTGGGGCTTGGCCAACAGAGCCCAGAGGCTGCTGGGCTCCTAGGAGTCTGGATGAGAGGAAGGGAGAAGCGTGGCAAGAAGTACACCCAGACCTGGGTCTTGGCAGGAGGCGCTCATGGTGGGACCACCCGGTAGTGGAGAAACCTCATCTGGGGCTTCCCGACCCCTGGCCTCCGAGTGGGGCAGTCAGCGCCTGGGACTTGCCCCTGCCCCCAGCTCCGGGAAGCCAGGGAGGCCACCCCACCACACAGGACTCTTCACGTTCACCCCAAACAGACACACTTGACCGTGTTTACTCCATGGTTTGTATTAGCGGGAAATGCTGGTGCAACTTAGGTGGGTTTATTTGTTTATAAAGAAGCTGGAGCAGGTTTGTTTCTTTACTGCAAGCAGGCTCAGGTCTCTGCTTAGACAATCTACAGAGAAGTCCAATATAATTAATGTTACCAAGTCACAGTTTATCTACAGAAATAAAAGTTAAAAACAGAAACGTACAAAATAAACTTTACAGAAATGTTAGATTTGGTTTAATTCACAATTTAATTTTTCAAAGCAGGTTAATGAATTATCAGTTAAACATTGCTGTTTGGAGGCTGACTTATGTTAAATGCACCTACTATATTTAATAATTTAAAAATAAATTCCAGGACGTATGATAATGACAACTACAGATACCATTCATGTTAAATACATTTTTGAAGATTCTCTCCTATTACATTACATAATGAATAGACATTTTCAATGGTAATGCAGACACATAATTTTAAGTCAGAGACAATATATGCATATTAAAATTCTGTATTCTTTTGATAAGGTAAAAAATAAAGCTATATAAACTGATCTTTAGATATTTTCCTGCAAAAGTAGACACTTTCCTGACGCTTCCAACACACCTCCATTAAAGCTGTTTATAGACACAGTATCAGAAAGATTTTCATTCCTGTTCACCCACCTCTACCTTAAAAAAAGGTTGCATTTGCCAACTGATATTTTTCCTGTTTTGAAAATATCAAATGGGTGACTTCCAAAAGCAACGTAGGATGCGAGGGCCTGTATACCAGGCTGTTATACTGAGTTGTCGAATAAATAATAATTTTAAGATGAAATGAAAGTGGTTGCAGTAGTTCAACACTGGTCAGTGCAAAACACACGCACTTTGAGGTTTGGGGAAAGTGGCTGGGAGCCTCCCTCAGACACCCTGGACACCTGGCCGGTGTGCGGCAGCTCGGCGCCACTACAGTGCCTGTAGTCACAGCCACAGAGCCCCAGCAAGCCAAACCCTGCCGGTGCTGGCACCACATCCCAGGATGGCAGGGGTGCCAGGCCCTGGGTGTTGTGGCCAGCTTGTTCACTCCGTCCGTTTGGACACGCAGGAACAGGCTGACTGGGGTCCCAGGGATGCCCCTGCCCAGGTGGCCAGACACTGCTGTGGCCACCTCACTTCGGGGCTGAGCTCAGGGGAGCTGGACCTCCCCTTGAGGAAGGGCCTCATCCAGAGTGCCGAGTCTCACCCCCAGAGCAGCCCCTGGCCTGCTCTGCACAGACCCGGGTGTCCTGCCAGGAGGGACCTCTTTATTCCATGGAGGCCCGGGGTGGGGATCCGGGGAGCCCTACCTCCCCCGCCCAGCCAGAGGCTCCTCACAGGGCCTGAAGGAGGCAGGATGCCATGAAGCACATGGAGCATGCACACGTGTGTTTGTGGTGTGTGGACACAGCATGTGCACATGTGTGCCTGTGTGTATGTGGGAAGGAGCTTCGTGAGTGTGTGTGGGTGTGTGCATGAGCGAATGTGGAGCTAACAGCCAGAGAGCACGGATGCAGTGGGCCCCTCATGCGTGTGTGGGGCGGTCTGCGTCAGGGGCCGAGTGCGAATCAGGGACCGCCCGTCCTGACAACGGGGCATTGCAGGTGACGGTTTATCCACATGTGCAGTAGCAAGTGAGAGTTTCAAAACTACGAAAAGTGCTTAACGCTGACACTACTTCCTTCAAAGTTAGTTTAAGGCAAGTACATACTAACATCTATGAGGTGGAAAATTGCATTAAATCATATCTGAAACGTCACTTCATTGAGGTGATTCTAATACTTTTATTTCTATCTTGTGCCACTTGTCCATTTCACACTATCAGGCACATTCATTTAATAATTGCCCAAACAATTTTCAGAAAGACATTTCGGAGCATGTGAAGTTTAGTGACTTTGACACTGAGACGTGTGTCATCAGAGGTAAATGGTACTGTCTCGACACAGGCAGGACTGGGGTGCAGCTCACTGAACTGTCAAGCAAGAATCTTCTATTTTTAAGGCTGAAGGATGGACATTAAAAACAAAAACCAAAAAGCTAATCACATTGGGGATTAAGTTTAAAAAAAAAAAGCTGATGAAATTATAGCAAACCGTGAAGAAAAAGCATAGCAAATTAGTGTATTCCAAACATGCTGCTCAACTAATCGCTGCCCCAGAAACCACGAAACAAAGAGGTGTATGTGGAGAACAAAATCAGATCTGAAAATTCACATTCATGAGAATGAAACATTCAGCCAAAACTCACACCAGAATTTAAATGTGAAGTGGCCAAAATTTCATAAACTTAAAAAATGAAAGCTTTAAAAACATACTTTAAAAATTAGACAATATGTTAACAAATAAATGAATAAAAGAGATAGAAACAGCTATGAAAATACTTCAGTGCAAAGGCAATTTTAAGATTTCTAAAAAAATACATTACAAATAATTTGTTAACTGAACATACAGAGAATCTGTCTCCCAACAGGTATTACGTTTATACCCACATTGGGTTTTTAAAAAGGGCTGTAAAAATGCACACACCATTGTTGGTGGGGTCAGCGTGGGCCGGGGCGCCAAGCACGGCAACACACGCAGGCGGAGGTGACGCCAGGGACCCTGGGGCAGGCGGGTGCGGGCGGCCCCTTCTCTGTGCTAAGCCGCACACTCACCATCCTAATCTTTGGTGTGGTGCTCGTACGTCACCTCGGTATACCCCAATTGGTGTGTTCACTGTTCCAGCTATCGATTTGTCCCCTCTTCAAATAAATATTTTCTCAGTGAAATACTAAACAATCAAATGGTGAAATCTGAACTTCCAAAAATGCCTACTACCAAGTCCTCAGAAATGGACCCAGCTAAAGTGCCAGAGCCCCGGCTTCAGGGCAGGACGTCTGGCTGTGGGCAAGGCGCTGACCTTCTGTCGGTGTCTGGCTGATGCTCTTCCAGAAAGCATCAGTTTCAATGTCTGGAGTCTGAATCTCACACTGAAATGTCTTCTTCAGACCATTAAGGCTACGTCAAAGAGATCACTTCTAGAAACGGAGACACTGGCACAGAAAGGAACAGGAACTTCATGACATAGCAGCCTTCTGACTGCTGACCCACCTCAAATACACACCAGACACAGTCCCGAGACACAGAGAGCCCCGTGGGAAACACAGACCCAGGCATGGTGAAGCTGCACGTCAGTTTCCCGGTGACACTGCTCGTCAGAACCTCTCGGCCATCCTGGGGCTGCCCCGTCAGCTGGATGCAGGTTCCTAGATGTGAACGCCACCCCTGTGGCCACCTCTCCATGGAGACAAAGGGTGTCTGCCCATCACAGCCAAGCACCCCAAACCACCACCCTGACACCCCTGCAGCGAACAGGTCCCAGGGCGAAGCGACTGGCGACTCCATCGTCACGTGTGGCAGATGGTCTCCCCGCACTCCTGCTGTGAAGCCTGAGCCGGGCAGCCTCGCTGCACCCTATTGAGGTTTTCTCCACGGTGGCAGCGGTTGAAGGGGGAGGGAGACCCTCAGACAGCCCCAGCACATGGGGTCAGGTGGCTTAGACATGACCCGTGGGAAAACCCGAGTCTCAGATGAGCAAGGAAGTCCAGTCCATGTGTCTGTGGGGAGGGACATGACCACCTGCGGGTCTGCTCTGGCTGCTCCCACACCACAGGCATTATAGTGCCAGCTCCACCAGGCTCTATGACAGCGCAGGCGTGCCGTGTGAGCTAGACGCCACAGCGGGGTGTGTTCCTGTGTGGCAGCCACCAGCCACTGGCCGGCCCTTCCCTTCGGGTGGCAGCGACGCTGAGGAGGGTGCAGACACGCAGGTCGGGGCAGCCTACACAGCTGCAGGAAGGACAGCCAGGCAGAGCCTCAGTCCCTTTCGAAGTTGAGCTGAAGGCCAGGAGGCCGCTGGGCCTGGGACCAGTAACAGCCAGCATGCTGTGCCCAAGGGCAAGGTCTGTGACCCCTCCTTTGCCTCCTGGCGACCAGGAGAAGCACACGCACACACGGACACTCGGAGCACAGCTCGTGAGGGCCAGGACTGAGAAGCGACCATCACACCGGCATTTCCAGACTGGACCCAGGGCAGCCGCGTCTCAGGCTGGAACCACAAGAGTCCTGGGCAGGGCCCAGGGTGGGAGGGAGCGTGGTGTATTCCTCACTCTTCCAGAATGTGAACGCCACCTCCTGAGGGTGGGGGCTCCGGTGGGCGGCCAAGGGACAGGGGCTCTGTGGAGAGACAAGAGGGGTCAGTTCTGAAATGCGGTCCCAACACTGTGCACAGCGTTCTGTTGAGAGAATGAGACACAGTCAGTCCCAGGAAGCTCCGTGGGCACCTACACTGACCTGAGCCACTTCCAGAGGCAGCACCTACCACGGCTTCTGCAGGAGTGGCCAGACTTCGTCTTCAGGGCAGGACAGGTGGGGTCAGGGTTAGGCCACCCCACCGCAAAGGCTACACAGAGGCGCTGTGACTCTGCACACAGGTGTTAAGCACCTGTCTTTCATGGTGCCTTCAAGTAACCGGTCACGGTCCCAGGGAAGAACAGAGCAGGCCAGGGTGAAGGACGGACAGTGCACACGCGTCTTCTCCCCACAACTATTGTGATGTGCAGCGAATGCTCACAGGCCCCAAAGACCCTCGGACATGAAATGCTAACCCACCACCCAGGGCAGGAGGGACAGGGCTCCCGGGAGTGATGAATGTCGCACTGACCACGCCCGTTCATGTCCCTGCCTGTTACCTTTCATGTTGCCACAGATGGGCGGGCTGCATGTATCCTTATGAACAGCCCTGCGGGGTCAAGAGCTCTTGGGAGCACCGTCAGATTTAACTGGACGGGGGCAGCGGGCCAAGTCCACGTGGGGCACGAGAATGTCTGGCCAGACTGGGAGCCTGGGTCAGCAACACCGCACGGGCGCAGGTATCTCCAGGGACACGGCTGGCAGACAGTGAACTCACACCCATGCCTGCAGCAGCCGGTGCTGAGTGCAAACCATGCCATGTTCCAATTCAGATTTCAGAACAGGATCTGTGCCCACAGCCTGCCAAGCGAAGCTGCACCCCCTCAAAGGACCAGGTGTGAGCCTGTCTGGACACAGCCAGTCAGGCTGTATCCTGTGCATGCCTGTCCTGAGGGGCGCTGGCCATATGTGTGTGTGGGGGTGTCTGTGCATGTGTGTGTGCTCGAACTGTGCTCCACATGTGGGCAGGTCACCCTCAGGCCCATGACTTACCTGGGACAGCAAAGGCACATGTGTGTAAAGAGTCTGTCCTTTTCTCATCATGAAACTTAGTTATCAAAACCGGCACAACACAGCAAAACTTTGGAGGAAAAACAGTCTGAAAGAGTCACAGCACACCAGCCTGAGCACCCAGCGCAGCAGCGGCCATACCGTTACCTAGCGTCGAGCTAGTCGCGCCCCAGCCGTGGTAAGAGGTCCTTCAGAAGTGGCCCGTCGCTGCTCGGCGTGGCACTAACCGGTGCCTTGTGTTGCAAGCTCTTCTGCAAGGGCGAGGAAAGACACTGAGACAGCTGTGGCAGGATGCAGTGGGGCTGTCGGGCCAGTGCCCACTCGCACCAGAAGCACGTTCCTGGCCTCTGCCCCAGGCCATGGTTGCACTGACCTGCACCATCTGTGGCCCCACGGCCAGGACTCTGCACGGGGCTCTCATGGAGCTGCCCATCAGCAAGGGCGGGCAGGGTCTCTACCGGGCAATTGTCCACTTTCTTAACAGGACTGCTCCCAAGAAGAACGTATACCCAAGGACTAACAGGTGGCACAGGGTTCATGGAACAGGTTTCGGCCCCCGTGGGAGAGGCAGGGCGTTCAAGGTCCGTCAGCTGGAAGGTCCACTGGGCACTTCCAGAATCCCAAAGCCACACGTTCTGCCACAGGCCCAAGCTTCCTCAGCACAAGTGGCCAGCATGCCCCAGGGAGAGCCGCCATCCCATCCTGCCAGGTGGAAGCATCCCCACCAGCCCCACATCCTAAGGCCAATGCACTCGATGGGCTCCAGGAGGGTGGGCCGGGCATCTGGGCACTGAGATTTTTTCAGTCGAGCCTTCCTAGTTTCTCAGTAGCAAGGAACAAGGGAATTTTAAGAGCTGAAGAACAAGGTTTAATCACAGAACTGCAGGTGTGAACTGGCCAATGTCTGGTGAGGCCAAGGCTAAACCAAACTCAGGGCAGCATGATGTAGAATTAATATGTATATAAATAGAAGTGCAGACAGACAGAGATGCAAGTACACATATATATAACATATACGTTACATATATGTAGTATATATGATGCCTGTGACTTTTTTAAAAAAAATAAGAATAGGTTAAAAGAAAAAACCCATCCATTTGAAGTAAAATATGTTCAACATAAGGACTCATGAAATGTTTATTCCTCCAAAGTTTTGCAGCAACACAGCAAATTCCTGTGTGTGCCAGGAGCCTGCTGGCAGCAGGTGCCCCATGGTAAGGTGTGGGTGCTGGCCGTGCCCGCGGTGTCACGCCAGAGTCAGGGCCTTGGAAACCTCAGCAACTTCTCCAAGCAGCTGGTGCCCAGTGTCTGTCTGCATATATTCAGAAGCAGATCAGCTCCTCACAAACTGCATCAGTATTTAGAATATTTTTTTTAGCCCAGAGTTGGCATGGTTTAATTAGTTTCTTAAGGACCTCTTGTGACTTATTCAAGTGTTCTTAATAATTTCATCCTAAATGTTTTCAAGTATGTAAACTGATGAAATTGTGTAATTTATTCTAACAAATTCTGATGACACCAAATTAGAAAAATTTTGATTGCCATTACTTACTTGGACTTAAAAAATATACCATCTCATTAGTTTAAAAATAGTGTTTAAAATATATAGAAGACGAACTCTTATTAAACGAAAAAAAAGGCCGGGCACAGTGGCTCACGCCTGTAATCCTAGCACTCTGGGAGGCCGAGGCGGGCAGATTGTTTGAGCTCAGGAGTTCGAAACCAGTCTGAGCAAGAGCGAGACCCCGTCTCTACTAAAAATAGAAAGAAATTAATCGGACAACTGAAAATATATAGAAAAAATTAGCCAGGCACGGTGGCACATGCCTGTAGTCCCAGCTACTCGGGAGGCTGAGGCAGAAGGATCGCTTGAGCCTGGAAATTTGAGGTTGCTGTGAGCTAGGCTGACACCATGGCACTCTAGCCCAGGCAACACAGTGAGACTCTGTCTCAAAAAAAAAAAAAAAAAAAAAAAAAAAGGCCTTTTTCTTGCGGTACACATTTTCCTGTGCTGCGTTGGTAAAACAGTAACATCAAACACACTAATCTTGAGGCTACATAAATGCAGCATTTACGTGCACGAACAAACACCTGAAAGGCAGGCAGAACACCACCTCTAGACGATGCTCATCCTCTGAAATCTTGGCTCTGGTTGAGGAGGCTTCGATCGTGACCAGCTGCCTCAGAAAAATGGTCCGTGCTCCGCAGATGGTGCTACGTCGCCGAGGAACACTCTACAGCCATTTAAAGAAAATCAGAAGCTTTTCTGAAAACAATCAAGTCTTTCTTTAAAAAAAGTGAAAGGGGAACTTGGTAAAACATTTGACAGGACAGTTTTGTCCCCTCTTTGTGTACGGTTGTGAGGCTCAGCCTGGCTGCCTTCCCTGCGGTGCTGTGTGGCCCTGAGCACACCCCTCGTCCGCCGTCCTGTTTCCCCACCTGCAGAAGGGGTGCCCAGGGCGGAGCATGTAGTGAGGGGTCTCATGACTCGTCTTCGCCGGCTGCGGAGAACCGGGTGCGCTGAGGTAACCATGCAGGGCTCGTGTGACTCACGAACCGCAAACATCCACACCTTCGTGTACAGGACCGACCTGGCGACGTGAGAGCCCGTGGGACACGACACTGAGGCGTCACAGGCGGGACCTGGTGCTTCTCAGGGGCACCGAGAGAGAAACGTTGCTGTGGGTAGAAAACAGCCCACAGCCGCTGTGTAGACCTCAAGAGACAAGTGGTCACGGCATTTCTTAACGGGGCTGTTATAACCAATGACACCAGAGCGTGTTATTCGGCCGCTCCGGGCGACACATGTCAGCCCTCCATTGTCCTGTGACCATCGTCCCAAACATGCAAAAAGGCAGAGAAGCATCACCTGGTTCCGTTAGAAACTCAGACTGCTGGAAGTCTGAGAGAGCATAAAGATGGTTGACTGCTCCACAGAAAGGCACTGGTTCTTAGCCTGCCAGTCCCGGGCGTGGGAACAAGGCGGTTATTTAGGCAAAGCAGGTGGGAAGGCGAAGGGAAACGAGGAAGGAAAGAGAAACAAAGAGCTGGTGAGTTGGTTAAAGGCTCCCATACCCTGGCGCACATTGGCTCTTCCTCCCTAGGAGGGCCCCAGCGTCCCCGCTGTACACCTCCTGGGCTTCGGTTCTGGTCGGTTTCTAGCGAGGGCTGCTGGACTCTCAGGAGACACAGACGCACAGGGACCCTTAAGTGAAGGTGGGACGGGAGGGGTCCTCCCTGGCACTTTCAAAGTGGCTCTGCAAGGCGCCGTCTCACATGCCATCCTGGGACCAGAGGTTCTGTGGTAGTCCCTGAGAGCCTCAGGGAGCCCTGAGTGGAACATCCTCTTAACACCTGCGGAGTTTAACTGCACCCTGCTCAGGCGGGGACCTTTAGCAGGACTGTCTCGAGGCACTGAGACGCCTGTGTCCCTGCTCCTACCTGCGGGTAGAGGGGAGGCCTCCAACCCCAAAAGCATTCCTGTCCTACATCACTTTAATTAGACAAGGTGCAGTGGGATCGTGTGCGGACGTTCTCACTGTCGCTGAGAAGGAGTCTTTCTGTCCGGAGGTTTTGTCTCCTGGAGGCACGGGGGGTGCCGCTGCCAGGGCTGGGGCTTCTACCATTTAAACTAGCCCCGAAGCTCCAGGAAGGGCTATGGCCAGGGTCCCCTTCCAAGTGCTGGGGATGGGGTAGGCAGGGCAGTGCCAACCCCAAGGCAGGGCTACCTGTTTTCCACCCCGATCTCCAGCCGGTGCCTCATGGAGAATGAACCCCTGCTGCGTTGGAGCCACAGGGAGCGAGGCCCCGTCTCACAGAATGATTGGAGATTTCTGGGGATGGAACTTGAAAATATGCATTTTTAATAAACTCCTGAGGGACTGTGACACAGGTGTGCCCTGGACCACCAGGTGAGAACTTCCCCACTGTGTCGTCAGTGGACAGTCCACAGAAAGGGCAGTGAGTGGGTCCTGGCCACTGACTGTTGGGGTGGGTTCCTCTCCCACCCACCCTCAGCCCCCACAGAGCTCGAAGCCAGAGCTGGGGCTGCTCAGGAGACAGGGAGGGACAGAAGGCTGGGTCCTCGCCTCCCCTGGGCCCTGCACCGGGGGCACTTTGCATGGGTCACTTCCTTCCTGTGCCAGAATTCAGCTTGTGGCCAAACTTGGGAGTGTGGAAAACAAGCAGCCCCACCAACGCCCAGTGTTTCCTAATACAAATGTTAACATCTGCAGCCAAATTCACCATCCTTAAAAATTATACAATTTAACCTTTATAAAGTAATTATTAATTTTAAAAGTTTAGATGTAAATTGTTTTCTGTATTAATCTTTGTTCTCATTCTTTTTATCATTTCAGATGGCTGTTTAGGTCTAAACTTAAAATTAAACATTGGTCATCTTGAACTTTACCCAGTTTAAGGGTTAAAATCATGTATCACTATGAAATTCATTAGTCATACTTGGACTGATCACATTTTCATGGAATCCAAACCTTTTCTACTACCTTTTATAATTATCATTTCCCAATCTTTAAAACTAGGAAACCAGAGCGTGCACGGCCCCAGCAGGGGAATCGCCTCCGTACCTGGACTCTCTCTGTCGCCGTTGGCCACAGCTGCCTGCACAGCACTTTCTTGAGGACGTCGGGGAGGAGGCTGACCGTCACCAGCAGCACGACAGCCAGCCAGGCGGGCCCGCTGGACAGCATCTGTATGAACACGTAGTACATCCTTTGGTAGTTGAGGAACGGCCTGTGGGGCAGAGGGAGACGGAACACAGACGGCAGGTCGGCAGGGGAGACTCGCCCCTGACACCTGTTCCCTGCTCACTCCAGGTGGCCTTTTGTTATGGGAGTCATGATATTTGTCACTGACAGTCACCAGGAAGCTGTTTAGCCACCTGCTCCAAATTGACCACGTGAGAAATGGGATGTGGACCCTCCCCTGTGACGCTGGAGTACTACGGATGGAACGGGAGGAAGGGATTCCAGCAAGTCATCTCCAAGGCAAAGATGAGGTCCCGAAGTTTGGTTTCTGAGCAGCAAAAGAAAAATGATTAAAACAGCAGCGTGCTTTTATCTCAGAGTCTCGATCTGATCGATGCTTATTGACACGGAAGAGACATGCAGTGCCATGACTCACAGAGTGGGCAACTACCTGGAGCTCATGCCATCAAACACAGAGCTCAGAGCTCGGGATGACATTCCCACCAGGAGCACTGACGACTCCAAAAAACTCCCACGCAGGCCTCTGTGAAGGAAGCCGGCAGGACGTGGAACTGTGGGCTCAGTGCAGACCCAAGCCACACAGCCCCGTCCTTACACGTTGTCACCGACACTTCTGCACAGCCCTCCGCACAGCTCTGGAGGTGCAGAGACAAAGCCCCTCCCTCCAAGGACACACAGCTAGACTGGGATGAACAAGGAAAAGAGGACATTCGGGCACAACACGGTGAGTGACAAGTAAGGCACGAGTGCCCAGAGGACAGGCAGGCTGGCTGGGACCCAGCAACTCTGTCTTTCTCAGTACGTTGGCTGGAGGAACCGTGTGATGCGTCCCCCACCCATTGGGGGTCATCAGCTGACCAGGGGAAGGGAGAGCAGCGCAGCCCCATGTCAGGGCCCTGTGGGTTGGGGGCGTTTTTATGCCATGTCCAGAGGCAGCCCCCTCTCCCGGGTGCCGTGCTCAATGCTGAAGACACGGAGTGGAGGGGACGCTGCAATGGCCCACAGACAGGCAGGACCAGGGTGAAGCCAGCCTGCCCAGTGGGAGGGGACTCGTGCCCAGGTTGAGGCCCCAGCTCCAGCCCTGCTCAGGAGATCCAGTTTCGAGCAGCCCCCATGCACAGGGGTATCATGGGGACACAGCCAGTGTTGCCACGGAAGTATGAGCCCCGGGGTCTCGCAGGAAGCGTAGGAGCTCACAGGCTGTGCAGAGGCTGCTGTGCTGGCACTGAGATCGATGCTGGCTTTCTCTCAGACTGATCACACCAGCCTCACTTCCTGACTGGTTCAGCACGACCATCTCCGAACTCACCGCCCTGTCTGCGTGGCACTCACCAGACATCCTTACGCACACCCACCCCAGTCTTTGTAAAAGAGCAACCTGATGCTGCCGGGCCTATGGCATCCTCTTGTGACTGGTCAGCTAACCGCCACATCAGACCGGAGCCAGGACCCTCCCGCCAACTGCTGTTGTTCACTCCTGAGGCCACCAGCCTGGCCCTGAACCTGCTGCTGGGCCAGAGACCCCCAACCTGCAACAACAGACCCCACCCCCGGAGCCAGGCTCCTGGGGCCCAGTCCAGGCCACTGGCACCGAGGCTGGTCTCATCGAGATATGGCTGGCAGGCACTCGGCACAGCGCCTCATGCCAGGAGGCATTTTAGTAAGTGTCAGCTATTGTGATGATGGTGATTTTCTTCAGGTTTCAGTTTAAATGACAACTTTTTTGAGCCTGTCAATATGAAATAGGCCCCTTGGCACGGTGTGCCATCTGTCTGCAACTGCTCGCTCGTAGGTGGTGCCATTTGGCACATGTGTCTTCCCCCAAGCGTGTCGGTCACAGGAGTAGCTTCGGGTCTGGCCCCCACTGGTCCCCAGGGATAGGCGTGACGCCCAGCACACCGGAGCCGTTAACCAAACGCGATCACAGCAATCGAGGCTGTACAGGACACGCGCTTGACCCCCAGTGAAACAGCACAGGACTAGGCAGGTACAAACAGTCATGTAATGCTTAGCAAATTCTTACCAGATAATTCCTCCCCAGAGCAGGGAAAAGACGATGTAGAATAGCAGTGACCCCCAGATGACAAAGTGGTTTATCCAGGTCCAGTAGTGTGTGTCTAACGCAAGCTAAGAGAGAAGAAGGAGGTGGTGAGCAGTGGAATTCCCTGAGCAGCCAGCGTGACCCGGGACAGAAAGGATGAGCCAGAGGAACAAACAACAAAACAAACACAAAACCCACGAGGACGACTGAATGCCTACGGGAAACTCCTTAGGAAAACAAACAGAACCTTCTACTGTCAGTAGAGGAGAGGAATGCTATGACGTGGCGGCCCTTGTAGTAACAGCTTTCCCAGTAACCCTCACCTGGGCCCCGGGGAGGCCGCAGGGCTGTAGAATAAGGCATGGGTCCATATTACTGCCCAAGAGAGTTCCTTCAGGAATTTTTCTGTATCACTTTTTAAGACTCAGTCTGATAGCTTTGGAGACTTTCGTAATGAGATTCTAAATAGAATTTGACTCGACTTTAAAAAGAGCTCAGTCTTCCAAAATACTTTCAATTAAAATGCATTTTGATTATACTAGGGGTAGGACCAGTGGCCATTTAAGACAATTCTAACCTGAATTCTTTACTAACACAGGGACCCATTCCTCGATCCACCTTCGGCGTGATTCTTGAAGTTTGCATCTGGCTCCCCAGGTGAGCTGAGCCACCACTGGCTGTTTAAATGTAGTAGGTGACACTGAGGACAGCCGGAGAGCCCAGGCTGGCCTAGAAGGGGCAGGAAGTCTCCGGCCTCGGTGTGGATTGCGATTCAAGGGGTTCAGAGGGGTGGGACCCACACGTAGCAGAGAAACGTGGACTCGATGTCATTTACCTTCAGCGTGACTGTGAACACCATCACTGTGAACACGAGCATCCCAAAGGTCCAGTTTCCAAATATCTGGGAAAAACAGCCGACGTCATCTCTTGTTATTATATATTTTCCCTCTTTCACAGTCGAAACAAGTTTTAGAAAATACACCTCATTCTTCTTGAGGGCAACACTTCAAACCCCAAAGAAATAGGAACTGCGTTTCCTTCTTACTAAGGAGAAGGCAGCAGTAACACCGGGAGCGCAGCAAGGCCCGGCTCCCTGGCAGCGTCTCCCACCGCAAATTCTGCTCCTGGGTGACCAGCTCACAGGCCACCTACTCTGAGCTTTCCACCGCCCTCGGTCCTGGCCCTACTCAATGCTCTCGACCGCAACAAACGTCGGTCTCGAAGTTAGAGCATGAAAAACGCCCACCTTTAAATACACTCGATGCAAACTCGGTACATTCAAACCTCTTTTTCTTTTTGGGTTTTATGTGGAAGAGGCATTTATCTGATGACCTCACTATCCTGCATGTTTCAGGCTTAAACTCAGTAGAGTTTGTGTCAATCTCCTTTTGAACTCAAACACCTGCCAACTGTTGTGGAAGGGGAACAACTGCTAGAACGTTCTGTGAGTAGACAGCTAGAAAAGACACCAGGGCATGGACAGGGGAAACGCAGGGATGGGACTTTCCTTGGGAAACCTCAGGAAGGGAAGACGTGCAGACAGACAGGACAGAGGCCGCCCTCCTGCAGCCAGCCCAGCCAGAACCACGACTTGACAGCAACCCGCAGAGAAGCTGCGGGCAGAGGAAGGACCCAGCCAGACCCCTGCACCCACCTGGCCGGAGGCAGTGGAAACTGGCGGTTTGTGGGAACAGACACAAGTGAAACCCATAGAAACAACACATTT
Source organism: Indri indri (assembly GCA_004363605.1). NCBI lineage: Eukaryota > Metazoa > Chordata > Mammalia > Primates > Indriidae > Indri > Indri indri. The sequence continues at coordinate 19,642 of RJWJ010023940.1, forward strand.
CTCAACCACAGACAAAGACACAAGCAAAGTAAAGGGGCTGCTCCTTCACACTTCCTTCTCTTAGAGAAAAACCAATCGATTCGAAATTTTATTTTACAAGAATTGTTTTCTTTGAGGAGATTTTCACATTACGTAAGAATCGACCGGTTTCTAGTTTGTCAGATTCTGTGAACTATGCCCCTCAGAGAATGTTCCTAGTACTTCTTTAAAATAAAATTAAGTTTTAGTTTATAAAGAACTAAAAAGTGAATACAAATGGCTTTTTTTAATCATTAGTTTTCAACCAAAGAAATATGCCCACAACTATACCCCATAATTCAACCCAGGTGAAAGTGGATCTGAGTCCTTTGATTTATTTACTGGGGTAAGACATTATGTGCAGAATTCTACAGAGAAAGTGCAGGACGTTTTGCAGTGAACACTGACCCGGGGTCCCCATGAACACCTCCTTCCTACCTCATTCTTCATTTCCTTGTCAGGAGCAAAACTAGGCCCTTTCTTTTTGCTTGGAAACATCAGGCCAACACAGCCATTCTGCTCCAGGAAACGCTCGCCACGTCTGGGTACATTTCTGCTGTCACAGCTGGGGGAGGTGCCACCGGCAGCCAGTGGAGAGGCAGGGGTGCTGCTGAACACCTGAGACAGTGGCTCACAGAAGAATCATCCGGCTCCAAACATCAACAGTGCCAAGGGTGAGAAACCCTGTCGTGCGTGCACCGAAACATGTCCCTCTTCAATGCTTAACTTTTGGAGCAGGAAAACTTTGTAACTCTAAGACTAGTGATAGCTTGGCAGCAACCTACAAGAATGTTCTGACAATAGGTGTCGGGAGCACGTGGCTGTCTTGTCTGATTGGAAGCTAATGTTTTTGCCAAAGGGAGAACCTATAGTCAGGTGAGGGTGGCTCTGTACCTAGATGGGCATGTCAGCCCCCAGCCCGGCTCCCTGCTTCCTCCCCGAGTCCCCTCACTGGCCATCCCAAAACAGAACTCAAAAAAAAAAAAAAAAAAGATGAGATAAAAGCAAAATGTGGGCGTCGAGGTTGCATAACAAGGAACAAGGTGCCACTGGCAACATCCAAGTCCGGGGCAGCTGCGCCACTCAACTGGCTGGTTCCCTCGTCTCCCTCCCGCTCTGCCTGTGAGGTGCAGCCCTGCCTCTGCAGTGCCCTGGACTGGGTGGACTTTAGCCCGCCTGGAACGAGCAGGCATGCCTCCTGGTGCCCGGTCTAGCAGGACACCTAGGCCACAGGTATAGTTTTTACAGGAAAATAACAGCCAAGCCCTACTGTCTTGGGCCCAGAATCAGGAATTCTGTCAGGAGCCCTGGGGAATGTGGACCCATCTCCTCTGCCATCGCCGCGTCCTCTGCAAGTTCACTCACTCGGGACAGTCACCCTGCAACTGTCTCTGTAACGTCCTCTTAATTTCCTTATTTACTTCAGGTGGGAGCCCGCAGGTTAGTTGCCAATAGTACATTTATATTACAATTGCTGGATGTTAATTATCAGGACCTGGGGAGGTGGGATGAGCCCCTGGACACCCATCCCCTTTCTCGAAGTGGGGGTACAGAGAGACAGTTTCTTTGCAAGCGACATCAGCCCCACCCCAGTGATGCTCCTGGTTCTGATTTCCTCGGGACCCAGTCCTGCGTGACAACATGGCTCAGCTGAGGACGTGACTGAGTTGATGGCATTGTTCCCGTCCTAATAAGCGTCCCAGTAGAAGCGTCCTCGGGCCAGGCTCGCCCTCCACTGGGTGCAAGTCTAATCCCACCCGGAGAATGAGTATTCTTGTATGAAGTCTCCTGCTAAAAATGCCCTCAAACCCAGGCCAATTTTTATGTGTAAAAATATTCCATGACAAACACGACTTGTGTTTTGTCAAGGTCATGGTCATGGCGTGTCCTACGTTCCCTTTCTGCAAGGATTGCAAACTCCCGTCAGGGCTGCTGCTCTGTTTGTTCTGCCCACGCCGTCAACAGCCCACATTGCAGCTATTCTCTTGTCATTTCCTGACTTCTTTGATAGCATGTTCCAAACTTTTACGTGCTCATCCAGGAATACCCTGATGTTCAACAATAATAAAATAACTATTGTCTTAGGATTCTCATTTGTGGCATCAAACTGAGAAATAATTATAGCTCATTACATCTCTTCGGAAAATGCTCCATGAGTGAATTTGTCTTTCAAAAAAGCTGTCAATAGTTCTCTTGTTCCTCCAGTTCACATGATCTGTAAGAGTCCGATGGAATGATTTAGATCCTAAAGAAAGGAGTCCTCGCCTACTGACAGTCACTAGAATAGAGCACCCACATCCCACCTCACGAGGTGTGTGCTGGTGCCAAGGGAACTGTTGGAAAGAGGTGGGTGCCGCAACCACTGAACCGCTGCTTGAGGACTGAGAGGGTCGTCAGCCACCTATGGCTGCCCTCCTACAGAACCAGCCTCTGACACTGTTTCTGGATTAGTGGTGTGAGCTGACACCCTCCACAAAACAGAAACCAAAACATCAGTAACCCGCGGAGACCAGCTCTCTTGGAGACACCAGGGCACAGCAGGAAACCAGCCGCCCCCTTGGCCTTGTGCTCGCCATGAAGCGCCTCAGTCATCCTGCCCTCTGAATTCCTTCTTCACATGTGATGCGCACAAGTGTCCAGTATGTGAGTCGTCACTATGATGAGGTGCCATGACTATGTTTTGTCCTGGGCACACAGCTGTAAGTCCTGGGGCCCAACCCTGTCTGGGGCTTTGGTGCATCAGAACACGTGTGTCCTCTCAACTGCGTAACCAGGGACCAACACTTCCCGCCAGCTGGCCCCCACGGCCCACAGAAGGTTGTGTGGCAGCCGTGTCAGGCCCCCTGGGGCTTGAGCTCTGAGTGAGGGCTGCCAAGGTCCTGCTGAGGAGCGGCCAGGGTACGAGGGCTCCCTGGTGTGGGCAGCGCTGGCCACTGCGTTTCCTGTCCTGGCCTCTCTTCCTGTCGTCGGGTCAGATTCTATTAGCCGTTCTGCCCACTGGTGTCGGACCACAGCGCAAGTGAGGGTGAGGACAGAGCACCACACAAACGCATCACCCAGGGCTCAACTCAGGATTTACGGGGCCTCTAGGCACCTGCAGGACAGTTGGGGAGCGGAAGATCCAGGGCCCAGGACACAAGCTGGTGGGAACCATCGGCCCTAGGAAGGGCCAACCACACGCCAGGGCTCCAGGGACCCAGGAGAGGGGAGGCACTGTGGAGGCACCTGCGGGAAGGCCTCAAGCATGCTCTCTAGAACAGGGGCTGCCTGTGTCCCCTCCCTGAAATCACTCTCCTTGGGGCATTCCTGGGAAGTCCCTGTCACTCTCACTCTGAGACAGAAAGGATTGAAAAGCAGCAGGGGAGGACCTAACCCTAACCCCACAGAATCCTGCATCAAACTTCCGGTGTGAGTTTGTTACCTGACCTCGTGCTAGTCACTTAATCTGTATGAACTTCAATGTCCCCAACCTTCACATGGCATTAAGCCTGACAGTGAGAAAGGCCGATGTCTGTGCTGGACTAGTGGTGTGCACCACGGTTATGGGCAGGCCGCCGGGTCCTGGATCCCGCTTCTTAGGACACAGCACCTTAGTTCTTCTTAAGACACAGGAAGATGCTTACTTAGAGCCTGAGCCACAGGGAAATCTTATAAAAGATACGTAAGAATTGGAACATAGCTCTGTTTCACTACATTTAGTGGCTTGGTGGCATTCAGGAGTTATTCAATTAAAGTAAGACAAAGAACAGATACTAGAAAATGTAAAGATTTTAGAACAGTGAAATAAGATTTTAATAAATTCTCAAGGTCCATTTAGTAAAAATTAAGTTATAATAATAGGTGACAGCACCTTCTAGTGAAGAGGAAACAGAAACAATGAAATAAATGGGTAAACAAATCGCACAGGACATGTGGCAAGACTATTGTATTTCAACCCAACAGTCTGAGGAATAAACAACAAGAGGAAAAGAGAGGTGTTAGGTTAAACAGAAAACGAAATAAATTTCTGATTGTAGGTTATGCTACAGGGGTTGCTAAATAGGCGTTTTCTCTGCTGTCAGCGGGGTGTCTATCTGAACAGCCAGTTGAATACTTGTGATGTGTAAGTAAGGGCAGGACTCTGAACTCTCCCCACACCTCTCCTGGCTCTCTCAGGTAGCACAGGTGTGCCGTGTTCAAATCCACGTCTGCAACGGCCTCACATACCTGCGTATACTGCCTTTTACTTAAAGTTGAGGGAAGTTCAAACAGATCAAGTCAGTTCAGAAAACATCCCTGACTCAACTGGCAACCCTGACACAAAAAGCCAGAGAGAAAACACCAAGTGCAAATGATCAAAAGGTGCACACACCTCTCTGGCGCAACTTGAGCTCTAACGTGAGTAGAGGGCATAGCAGCTAACAGTATTTCTACCGACAAAGCACACAGAAGTCACATTTGAAAATATTTTCGAGAAATATTTCACTTGTAATGCACTCCAAAAACACAGAGAAAGGACAAACCCACAATCGTCTTACCATGTGTGTGCTGGTAGTCATTATCTGAGAGTGGGAAGGGAAGCAAGTAGCAAAAAGAAAAAAAGCAAGATACAAATAAAACAAACCCCCAGAAATTATGCAACAACCAGAGAGCTGAACGACCATTAGAAAACTATACATCTACTCATTGCAAAGGAAACAGATACTTTAGTACAGTGCTCGGGGAGAAATACTACAACGTGCTAAATATGAAATTAATTCCCATATAATGCATGAATGATATAATTGACCCCCTAGATAGTTAGCTGATGGTGAACTGCAAGTTACACAGATAAAGCCTAAAAACCCCAAGAAGGATATTTCCTTATGGTTGGTGGAAGGCTCCACAGAGCGCAGCATTTACCAACACGGAGCACTAATAGCACGTGTCCTTCACAGCGATTCGACAGGCAGATACACAGATGCATTTATCTAACCCATCGGGCTGTACCGCATTCCCGCTGTGACACAAGGATGGAGGGTTTGAAGGGCTAATTCCCAAGTGGCTAAGTCAGCAAAACTGAGTCCCGTACTGACCTGTCCGTTGTTGGTCACTGTTGTATTTTCAAACATGAAATAAGCACCAAAGAAGAATACGAGAGCGTCAAACAGTCCTAAGCACGTCCAGTAGATGAACACTCGCCAGCGGAGTAGTGCGTTCTTGGCGATGTCTCTGCACAAGGAAGATGGGGGAAAACTGTTCTGGTGATGTCAGCATACGGCCTCACTCCCTGCGCGGCCACCTCCGCCACACTTTGGAGAGGCCGTCCCTCGGTGTCTCGACATGGCAAACCATGTGTGCCCAATAGACAGCACGTCTGTGTTCTCTGGCAGCAAATGCAAACTGTTCTTCGGACATAGTTTCACTACACACAATGTCCTCGGCTGATTTTTGTTTGAATATTTCCTCTCTCATTCTTAACTGTAATGTCCCTACAGGCAGAGATGCACACTTCTGCTTCTGAAAATAACTAACAGAGTACAATGCACATGCCCGACATTCTCCAATTAACGTCGACTGAAGGCTTCACGTTCGCTCCCCAATTCATGGTGTGATGTCTTATGCCTGCTAGTTCAGTAAGACAGAATTTGCAGAGTTCCCTCTGGGAGCATGTCTAAAACAGAGCACACTC
>RJWJ010023941.1:0-25276 GCA_004363605.1 Indri indri
AAACATGTAAAACGGAGAGAATTTGAGTAATTCTTACAAAGAGCAGAGGGCAGTTCAAGTGAAGACTTTTTCGGGCAGCAGGAGGCTGGTGCATATTAGCAAAGGGAAAAATAGGTAACTTAAAGAAGAGACTGGCCAAGCACAGTGGTGTGTTCTTATAGTCCCAGCTACTTGTAAGGCTGAGGCAGAAAGACCATTTGAGGCCAGGAGTTTGAGACCAGCTTGGGCAACACAGCAAAATCCTGTCCCTAAAAAAGGTGAGAGGATCAAGGCTTCAGTGAGCTATGATCATGCCACTGCATTCCAGCCTGGGTGACAGAGCAAGACCCTGTCTCTTAAAAAAACAAAACAAAACAAAAACAAGGGATTAAAGATGTTAAAGATAATGTACCAAAAGTCTGACTTAATTGATGAGAAATATATCACTGACAAAAGAACCAGAGTTCCTCCCTCTGGGACCGACTTGGGATTCATTCCCTGAGAGGCAATTGTTCTTCAGCATTGACAGAGGAGGTGGCCATGTTGAGCAGGGGACTGTTTGGAAATGGATAACTGAGTTTTATGTAAGTGTGGGAAGGCAAGAACTTTCAGAGTGGTAGAAAAGAGAGATGAGCATCGCTAACCATGAAGTAGAAGATAAGAAGGGCACACTTTCTGGCTTGTGTCGCCTTGAAGGCCTCAGTACAGTGATGACAAATCATAGTGAGAGAGATGGCAGGTAAGGAAGGAAGTAGGTTTAGGACCCTATATGCTTATGATAATGATGTGTAAATGTCTTGATGAGCTAGATCAGCAAAAGTCAGTGGGAGCATAAGCCATGAATTGACATTACTACATGATCAATCACATAGGTGTTGAAATTTTCTGGAAATATAGTGGAAGAAAGTACAGAAAACTTGCTACTTGTTCAGATAAAATGAGTCCATAGGAAAGGTACACTTGAGATAATGCAAGGGGAAATCTTAATGCACAATTTTTGGCAAGTAGTAGACAATTAAGGGTAAGTTTAAGTTTATGCTGCATTAAAAGCAAATAATAGGATCATTGCTTGATATGAACTTCACATCACAGGAAGTTGAAGGACATTTTTGATTGAGTGGTTTTTAATTATCCACATGGAACTAGAAGAAGCAAACCTGACCTTGTTCCCTTCCATCTGCTCACTGATAATCAAAGACCGTATCTTCACCTCTTTTTATACTCCCTATAGTCTCAAGGGTATGTTAGCTACATGGCAAATTATGATTCTAATATGAAAGAATGGATAAAGGCATGGACCAATGCCATATTTGTGGGTGAGTTCAAGCATAGGCTAGCCAACCACAGGTCGGATACTGTAGACTGAACTTAAATATCAGATGGAAGAAGGAACAATGTGGCCTCCAAATCCCTTCGGCTAAAATTCTGAGATACTCTGAATCTGAGAATTAGTAGATCAAGGCCAGCCCAAGAGTGCATTATGAGACAAAGACTTCAAATATTGAGAAGCATGTCCAGTCATCAAGTGAATGCATCCTTTAGCTCCTTCTGTAACTGTAAAAACAAGTTTCCCAAGTCTATAACTAAAGCCTTTACTAGAGAAAGCTTGCTTCTTGGAGAATGTCTTTTTTCAACTTAAAACGATCATCTTTTTAGAACTTTTCATAAGAGAACACTAGAAAGGGGTGTTGAAAGGAAACAATACTAAAATTACAGTTACATTGGAGGTATTTACTTGAAATGTGCTTTAAGGAACATATATATTTCTTTTGAAAGGGGCAGGAAACTAAGGTGTAAGAACACTAATGATACTCTTCTATGCTTAAAGTGCACTCCATAAAATACTTTTTCAAAAGACAACAGCAATGCTGAACATTCATGGCACCATATGAGATCCAAAAAGTTAGTGATATTTTCCCAGCGAAATGTTAAATTTGCCACGTTGATCTGCTTTATAAAAAAGCAAATTAATTTTATTAAGTTTCCAATAACATCAGTTTGAATTTTATTTTCTTATCTAGCAATATTTCCCTTGTCAACTCTCTCTTTCTATGATCTTGACACTTTCATACTTAGCCCTAGATGGATGTTATATTAATACAATAAAAATGGTATTGAAATTAAAATAGCAATAACTAACATTTGTATTACACTTTAGAGCAACTGAGTTTTATTATCATATCTCATTCATGAACTATCTTGTCAGCCAGTATTATAATTATTTGCATTTTTATTTCACAATATGGAGACTCAGAAAGTTTAGTTTCCAGAGGTACATAGCAAATAAATGAATTAGAACTATGAATTTTTCCGGCTACAGTTCCACATTTTTTTGTTTGCTCTATAACTGTTTACAATTATACCCACTAACTTGGGTACCTTCAGTTCTTCCCTTGGACTGTGGAGGAAGAAAACAATTTCTCCTTATCTGAGCTATAAACTGTCACCAGAAGAAAAAGTTAGTAGACAAGTACTTGTTTCCCTGGTAATGCAGCAACCTTTTGCTTTTTGGAGTATTTTGGGTATACAGAGGAGTAGACAGCCTTTTTTTTTTCCTTCGAAGCCCCTAAGCGTGGAGAGGAGATCACCTTCAGACATCGAATGTGTGTCATGTGTCATTCCTATGGAGCCTTAAGAAACAGAGCTTCACAATTCTGTCCTTTCTGGGGTACTGTGATTAGTCAAATGAGCAAAAGCTAAGGAAACGGACAGGATGAATTCACATCCCATTTCCTCTGTTAGCTGTGTGGCCTTAGAAAAATCATTCAATTGTTGAGCCTCAATTTCTCATTTGTATTATATAATGGATGATAGAATTTTCTTGAATTAGAGATTTCCTTCCTCTTTGATTAGAGGTAGCATATGTTAAGAGACTATCATACGGACTTCCTAGAGTGCTCAGCAAAACATAGTTATTACTGTTATTTCTGCTATAGGTCTTGTAAATCACCCTGTTGCCACTACTGTCTTTTTAAAAGCCAGCTCTAAAAATGATTGAAAATTGGCATTAGAGATAGCATGTCCTAGGCTTTAAGGAGGTTGCATGCATTCCCCAATCCTACGTCCAATGCTTCTCACAACCCCTTCTTCCACCATATTAACAGTGGCAAACCAAGGACAACAGAAGAAACCATCCTGTTTTATAATCCTTACATGTATCAGGGTAAGTGCTTTTTATGTGATCCGGTAATTCCTTATTACCATGAGAGCATTCCCAGAAATTTCAGGACTATCGGCAGGCTCAAATGGTTCAGTAAATGCCTTTTTCTATATTTGATGACTCAGGTGATCAGAAGATTTGTCTGATGTGCTGAAATCAAATAAATACAACTTGGAACTACCTGAACCAAAAAGTAAATAATTCTTCCTGTGCTTTGTTTGTAGCACTGTGGTGTCATAAAGCAGAAAGAAAAGAAATGAGGCTTGTGATAATTTTTAGTGTGCTAGGTCGTTTTCATTCATGAGATACCTGTGATCTTCAGCTATGCCTGAGAGACACAGGCAGTCCTCAGAGCACAGGGCACAGGAGCCACACTGCATAATAAGAAGTGGATCCTAGCAACAGTACCAAAGCAGATGTGTTCTTGATTCCTTTAGAAAATGTTTGTACTATAGTTTTTGTAAGGACGAAAGCTAATAAATTGGCTCTTCCCAATAAAATACTAATAGGAATAATTAGGCACCCTGACTTTTTGAGCTAAATTTTTATGCTGATTTTGCTAAGATAATAGCTTTTGAATACCACAGAAAAATGTGATAAAAATCTAAGCAAGATTCTTAGCTTCTCAGCTACAGCTTTCTTCATTTTGGGAAGGAGGAGTTTAGTAAGTTAGAATATGGGCTCAGGAGTCAAGTTGTCTGGGCTCAAATCCCAACGCTGTACCTTACTGGCTATGTAGGCATTGGCAAGTCACAACCCTCTCTCAGCCTCAGTTTCTACATGTGCAAAATGGGGATAATTATGGAGCTCTTGTCTGAAGTTAATGAGATAATATATGTCGGCAGCTTAACAAAGAGACAGACGCATCACAAAGACTGAATCAGTCAATGTCAGGTGCTACTGTTTCAGTCATTTATTTCATCAGAAGATACTTGTTGAATTCCATACTTGAATAAAATTCCAACAAAAACACAGAGGACAATAAAAGTGTCCTTGAACTTAAGGAGCTCATCCTCATGAGCAAGAGACAGAGATGAATACATTTATTTTCCAGATGCTAGAATAGAGGAAAGCATGTCTAGGGTACTGAGGCAAAATGAATGAGGGAAAGCTAGCAGCCCAGGGTGGCAGGGTAGGTTTTCAATCATCTGATATCTTCTTAGTGGGAGGAAAGATAAGGAATCAGCTATAGCAGAAGTTGGCAAACTTTTTCTGTAAAGAGCCAGATAGTAAAATACTTCCAGCTTTGTGTGTTATTCATTGTCTATGTTGCAACTTCTCAACTCTGCCACCCTAGTGAGAAAGCAGTTATAGACCACACATAGATGAATGGGCATAGCTGTATCACTATAACACTCAATGTACGGAAACAGGCCTGTATTGGTCAGGGTTCTCTAGAGAAACAGAACCAAAACAGGGAGAGAGAGAGAGAGAGAGAGACAGAGAGGGAGAGAGAGAGAGAGTACGCGCGCGCGCGCGCGCGCGTGTGTGTGTGTGTGTGTGTGTGTGTGTGTGTGTGTGTGTAAAGAGATTTATTTTAAAGAATTGGCTCATGTGATTATGGAGGCTGGCAAGTCCAAAATCTACAGGGTGACAGAGCAGCCTGGACACTTAGGGAGGAGCCCGTGCTGCGGTTCAAGCCCAAAGGGTTTTAGGCTGCTGAATTTTCCTCTTGCTCGAGGGAGGTTAGCCTTTTATTCTATTCGGAACAATATGTAAGGCACAACCACATTATAGATGGCAATCTGTTTTACTAAAATCCACTGATTTAAATTGAAATCTCATTCAAAAACACCCTTTAAATTGACACATAAAATGAAGCACCATAAGGCTTTAACCAGATTTGACCTGCTATAGTTTTCCCTTTCCTGGGCTGCAGACAAAATCCTCTATGCTCAGACTGAAGTGCGCAGAGATCTGCTTTGCCAAAAGCAGTGGTACCCTGATCCCAAGTTAATATTACTAGTCATTGAATCCTTCACCAGACACTATGGCTTAAGGACCAGAACAGAGTGACTAAGGAGAGGTCTGATATGGGGTTTGGTTATCCACAGACAATCCTATCCACCTGTCACTGAGTATAGGAGGGACTGCTGAGAATGGGGCTTCATGTCTGAAGAAGAGGCAGTGTGGGGAAAGGGGAAGCCAGAACTCATAATGGGAGTCTGCTTTCCCCTCCAGAAAATGGGGCTGTGGGCAAAGGAGAGAGTCTAGCAGAAGGAAAGGATTATGTGTGAATATTCCCGAAAGAAGTATGCAAAATCATGAGGAAACGGGAGCCCCTCCCTTTAATTCCACCCTCTCATTGACTCAGTGATTTGTTCCAATTTAAATGGAAAGACTCCCGTCATGTTTGGGTGGAGGTCTGAGAAAACGAGAGTGTTGATAGGTAGAAAAAGAGGACATCACAGAGGAAACAGGAAGGGGCACCGGGGGTGTAGAGCGTGAAGTAGGACACGGTACAGAAAAGGAGGGAAAGGGGAGAAAAGGAACATTCTGATTTCACTTTTTAAACTTAAAACTGACTCCATATCTCTCTTCCTTAGATTCTCTATTTCAAAAACAAGTAGTCTCTAGTTCACAGAGTGTTACGGGGCTTAATTCATTTAAATTGCAAAGCATTTCAGGACTCTGAGATGAAAGGTGTTATTGAAGTACAGTACAAAGCTCAAGTTCATTCTTAATAAGACCAGTTCTTCACAGCACGGTCTTCTTCGAAATGATTGGCTCCTTGAGAATGCCTACGGTTAGTAGTAAATCGTCTCTGTCTAATAAGGAATCAGACAAACAGAGGTATGTATGTGCGATAACCATTTTGTGAGAGCTTTGTAAGAACTATGTCCAACACTAGCTTAAAGAAAAATGCCTTGGTACAGAGGTAGCTTGCTGTATGTCAGAGTTGCATTGAAAAGTTACATGAGAGTTAAATCAGTGTAAAGTCAATCACATTTTAAATACTCTAGGAAAGTTTAGGTTATGCTTTCCTGTCAATCAAAAAGATATGAAAATTGGGATTCCTAGTATTTTCTAAGTAAATATAATGAGAAGGGATAGAAGGGAAATTCCGTGTTACAGTGTCTTCACAAACAAACTTATATTTCATTCATTTCTAACAAATTATGGAAGAAATTAAGAAAAGTCTAAAGTAAATTTGAAGTTAGATTATAACTTCTTTGTTGACACTCTGTTTACAGAGTGTTTCTATTTTCCCTTGTACTGATTTTCCTTCGATGCCCATCTACACTGTATACATATTTTTCTAATTATTCATACAAAATATTTGTATGAATTATCTGCATGGAATTCTTTATGGAATAAATTGAGATATAAATATAATAAAAATAATATTTATGTAGGAAATAAAAAAAGTAGCTGCCAATTCACAACAGCAAGTCCTTGTATATACTGGTGACAGTATTAGATACCTCACTGTCTTTCAGATAATCTTTCTGGGAAATTTCATTTTCACTATCTATGGATATTTAGAGTTCCTTTTTTAAATTTCTGGGTTTTGATCTATATCTTTCATGTTATAAATCTTCTTCAATATCTGCTAGTCGACTGATATCCATTCATATTTAAAAACAAGTTATCACGAATCTGCAGTTCTGATGGGAGACTGCTTGCCATGGCTGGCTTTACCATAGGGTGGTTGGCTAGAGAGAGACTCCCTGCCTTCCTGCTATTGGTATCCTCAGGTCTGTTCTTTTAGACACTGATGTTCCCCAGGAAGAAAGTCTTTGATCCGTTTCTTGAAGGCTATAAGGAAAGTTATCATGTTTCTTGGAAACAGAGCTAGGCAAGTGAAGGGGGAGGGTAACCTCATAATTCAAAATGTATTAATAGATCTCACAGTTCTGTGTGAGATCTGATTTTAGTTAGTTTACTTAGTTCCTCTGGTTTTAGTATGTCATCCCCATCCTCAGCTTTTTCTGGTATTCTAGACCATGGTTTTTCAACACCTGGAATATTAATGTTCAGGGTCAAATGATTCTTTGTGGTGGGGACTGCTCTTTTTATTGTAGGATATTAGCAGAAGCCCTCTCTGACCTCTACCTAGTAGATGCCAGAAGCACCCCACCCCAAGTTGGGACAACCAAAAATGTCTTCAGGGGACATTACCAAATATCCCTTGGGAGCAAAATTGAACCTGGTTGAGACTGCTTTTCTAAAGGTATCCCTCTTATTCAGTCTCTCCAGAGAGTAAGTGCCATGTCCTTTTCTGGTATGTGTCTATTTGTGTGTATGAAAGACTGGGAGAGGAGTGTAATTATCATGCTGTGCAGTAGCAGATCCAGGGATCTAACCACATACCCGCTTTCAACCCAAGTTTACGTCTTTATCACCATTGAATCTTTTGCAGTATCTGTTGCCTGTAATTCCAAAAGCTTTCCTGAGTTCAGCGGCGAGAATCAACTTGCTTCTTGGCTTCCGCATTGAAGATCCTTACTCTTCTTTTATCCACAAAGTCAGTTAAGAATTGTCTGTCAGCTTCCAGCTTCCAAAATTTTCTTAGTAAGTCTTAACTATAGCTATGTATTTCCTCTGATGTTTGTTCTCTTTGTACTTGAGGGTTGAAGGGATTTTCCCCCTTTTAATTTCTTTACTCTGTTTTTTGTAAATTTGAAGAAGGAGAAGTTATGGATGTGTGTTCTGTCAGGCTTCAGCATGAATTTTTAATATTAAATGCAAATCTTAAAATAATGTCTGTGTCTGTGGCAGGCTTCTTTGGGCTGTGCCCACAGAACATGGAAGGTATACTTTATTTTTCCTGGGGCGTCATTACTAGTCAAGGAACAGGAGGTCATTGTGTGTGCATGAGCAGAGGTATAGCTTATGAAGACAGGTCTGGCAACAAATTATATCAAAGTTTTAAGAATAACCAGCAAACTGCTAAGGCCATCGCTAGTGCTCAATTCATTCTGCTTGATTGGTTAACTGATTCATTTGATCCTTAAAATTTGTCTGTGAAGCAGAACAAATATTAGAACCCATGGAACGTGAGACTCAGAGAGGCTGACTTGTTTAAAATTACAAAGCTCGTTTGCAGCAGATCTAAGACTAGAAGCCTATTTCATTTCTTTTTCAAGTATTCTATTTTTTTTTTTTTTTTTTTTTTTTTTTTTTTTTTTTTTTTTTGCAGAATTAGCACTACACAAGAAAGCTCCCATGGCAAATATGAAACAGGGAGACTATTGGTTTTAAAAAGTCAAAGAAGGTAGTGCTATCATGGGATTGTACACCTGACATTCCAAAGCTTTATATAGCAGAAGTAGCCTGTGGCTTCCTGGGCGATGATGCACCCTCAACTGTGCACCAAGCCCCGTGAAGAGATGATAACAACAATAGATAACACTTACTGGACATTTTGCTCTGTGCTTGGCTCTATTATAAAATTTTTAAATGTCAATTCTCACTGTAGCCTCATAACTCCTATAGGTAGGACTCTAAGTTGAAAGGGGGTAACTGAAACTAGAGTCTACACCTTAAAGGAAAGCATTCTTATGAAAGTGTCAGACTCACCATTTCATGATAAAGTATAATTAAGTGCTGAGGAATAGGAGAATCTCAAAATCCCATGTTTTTGGCTTCCTATGTGGTAGTAGGCATAATGCTACCAATGTGAAGTTACATTCCAGGAATCAAATTCAAGCATTTTGCCTATTAGTACAAAGTTCAATTATTTGACCTTAAATTTCTAGCTCATGTCAAAGTCTACAATTTTATCTGCCAATTTGGCCACCTGGACAACCCCACAGTTTCCTCAAACAGAAATTATAAAAACTGAAATTTTTACCTGTAGCAGTTAGCTTTTGCTACATAACAAACCACTGTAAAACTTAGTATTAATAGCTTAAAACAACAAACATTTTTTAGCTCAGTATTTTGCCAGTTTGTAATTTAGTCTGGACTGAGCTTGGCTGAGCTCAACTGACCTCACTCATGAGACTAAAGTCATCTGGCAGATAGCTGCTGGGTCTGAAACGATCTTGGCTGGTGTGGCAAACTGAGTAAGATCCTCCTCCAGCCCCCAATATATCCACAACCTAGTCCCTGAAAGCTGTGAAAATGTTATCCTCTGCTGCAAAAGGGACTTTGCATATGTGATTAAGTTAAAGGTTTGGAAATGAAAAGGTTTTCCTGTATTATCCAGGTGCGTCTGATGATGCAATCACAACTATTTTTCAAAGGGGTAGCAGAGGAGAAGGTACCGCAGAGGAGGCGAAGTCGGTGTGATAACAGAAGCAGAGGCTGGGGTGATGGACTTCGGAGGTGGAGTAAAGGACCACAGGCTGAGGCACATGGGCAGACACTAGAAGGTGAAAAAAGCAAGGAAGTGCATCCTCTTGAAGCATATAGAAGGAACCAGACCTGCTGACACCTCGATTTTAGCTTAGTGAATCTAATTTTGGAATTCTGACCTTCAAAATTGTGAAACAATAAATTTGTATTGTTTTAAGCCACTAAATTTGTGGTAATTTGGTATAGCAGCAAAAGGAAACTAATACAGCTGGGATGGCTGGGGTCTCTCTCCAAGTACATGTCTTCACATCCCTCCAGCAGATGTACAGACAGACAGGGGAAGGGCAGGGAGGGGGAGAGAGAGAGAGAAATAGTTAGATATTGCTGAAAGTCACAAGGACTCCCAAAGCCTAGACTAGGAACTGGCACAATGCCACTTCTGCCGTAGTCTGCCTGCCAAAAAAAAAAAAAAAAAAAAAAAAGAGAGATAGAGAAAGGCAGCCCAGATTCGAGGGGTAGGGAAATGGCAGGTGCAAAGTCATATTGCAAAATGTAGGGATACCGGAAAAGGCAAAGGACTGTGGCCACTTTTGCAATCAATCTACCATATCACCTCTTCCTCTAAGCCTGCATTGCTCAAATTCTGGTCTCAGTGAATGAAACTCACACTTTGAAACAAAGGAATCATAGCCCACTCTTCAGTCTGCCCTTCTTTCCACCTCTGCAAACATTGGTCAATTTCTTTGAGCTCCAATATAATTCTCAAATCTATTCCTTCTTCTCCTCCCTGTCATATTCCAAACCTCCATACTTAACATCTCATCGTCTCTTACCTGTGCTATTTCAAATTCCTTCATCTCCCTACCTTTAGTCTTCCCCACAACCACCCTACCCTTCTTCTTCTGTAAGACTAGAGTGATCTCTCTAATTTCTGTTAATTGTATTATGTAACTCACATTGCTCATGACTTTTTAGTGATACTTCATTGCTAACAGAAAAAAGCCCAAATAAGTCTCGATGGAAGGCCAGATCCTTAGTAATATGGTTCCTGCTTCCTTCCCTCTCCCTTCCCTTCCTCCCTTCCTTCTTTCATTCCTTCCTTTTCTCGTCAATGTACATTTTACATACTGAACTTCTAATGGATCCTATAGCATTGACATAAAGTCTAAAAACATAAATTATAGTATTTTTATTATTTATATTTATTTTCAACACCCTGGTTTGTTTCATATGGGGTATGTTAAATGTCCAAGTTTATTCAATGAAAATTAAAAGTACAATTCATCTAAGGCAAAGCACCACTGATGCATGTGCAAGGATTGATGGGAATGCTTTATTAATGCACTGCATCCATTGTAATTTGCACAGCCCATTGAACTATGCACCATTAATAAGGAGTATCTCATTGAACATACCATCTGATATAAACATGCCATGTATTTTAATGGAATATCAATAACCAATTTGCAAACATTTATATTTATATTCATCTATGTTTCCAGAAATTACGGACCCTTGTACAATGCCCATGATGTTTCATGCCTCCATGCTTTCTTATGTGAAAAAACCTATCCTCTCTTATGGCTTTTCTATAGTCTTTGGTACTAAGATCAAACATTAATTTCTTTATGAAACACTTCCTTAATATTTAATCTCGGCAACTAAAGTGTTACCATTCTCTTCCTCCTCATTCCCTTGACCTTTTGAATTTCAGCAAGTATAAATTTAAACCTTTTTTATCAAGGATTAATAACTCCTGCTAAATATATTAAGCAAAAGTTGACTTTTGCATCACAGGTGCTAATAACTCAAGGAAGGTAGAAACAAGCCTACTTGTGTATAAACAGACAGGAAAGCTAGTCTTTCAAGAGTTAAATTGTTCAAATCAGGCAGATAAGCTTCTCTCAGATAACAGAGAATTACAGAAGTTAAATCATGTGTGTGAGAGAAGCACTCAATCAAGTTCATCAGTTAGTTAAAAATAAACCTAGACATGCCATCACTATAAATTTATTCTTTATCTAGGATCTTTTTTCCCCATTTAAAATTATTATTCAAACCTTACATTTTCTATGAAGTCTTCATCTACTAAAATGTATCTGTGTTCAATGTTCACCGTTATCTGTACCTTACCTATTTTTTCTTTGAGCTCACAAGCAATGGGGAGCAGAGACTCACTTTATCTCTATGATATATTCATAAAGCTCAGGGTGCATCCACAAAGCTTCATATATAATCATAATAACAATAATCTGTATTACAGATGACAGATACAGAATTGCTATTGCAGACCTCAAAATTTCAAATCGGAATAAATAAGGCTCTATGCATTTCATTAAAGCATTTCTCTCAAATCTGGTTTGTGGAACACAGATGACAATTTGCCTATTTCTGGAATGATTTTTTCATTGAAAATATGTCTAGCAATTTCTAATACATGTTCACACAAACTTAGCTTGCATTTAGTAAATAAAGTCAGATGTTTTATTAAAGTAGTCAATTAATTTTATGGTACATCAGTTTGATGGAATATTACATGGCCATTAAAATAATGAATGTGCAGACTATCAAGATACGTGGAAAGCTATATACTGTGAGAAAAGTAATACACACTATGAGATGATCATCTCTATTACGTACATTATTGCTATACATAAAGTTTGGAAGTGGCCACAGAGCAACAAAACTAGATGTTTTCATAGAATGCTATTAAGTTTGTTTTCAAGGAAAGAGTACTTAAGCAATATTTATTGAAATAAACTGTGAACTTCCCAGTCATACAGATTCTTACAATTTATGTTATGTCAGTAGAAATACAAAGTGATATTTAAAAGCAGTTTATTTTATTTTGTCATCTGTAGAATTGGGAGATCATTGGAAAATGATCTCTAGGTCCCTTTGATCATTAATGACCATATAGTCACAACAATATTTCCAAGAAGAAAAAGATTTTTGGTTTATTTTCATGACTACCAGAAGAAATTGCAAGCACCATCTTTGGAATCAGATTGCTTAGTTTATGTCGTTCCTCTGCCACCAAAGATCTGACCTGGGACAGGATGCTTAAACTTCTCTAAGCTTGGTTTCCTCACATGTAAAGTGGAACTAAATAAACCCTTATATCATATGTTTTTTAGAGGATTAAATGAGAAAAAGCATATAAAGTGCTTTGCCCAGTACCTGGTACATATTAAGTTCTTGTGTATTTATATACAAATATCCAAAGGCCACAACCGATTTGCCAGTACTTTTTTTTCCAAAGAAAAGCTAGTGAAAGAATATCCCTAGGAATAATTCTTTGCAACATTTAGGCCATTCTAGATGAAATCTCAACCAACAGGGAGTTTTGTTTATTTCTTCAAAAGAGATGTTTTCAAATATTCAAACTGAATTCAGCAATGAAAGCAGATTTTTGCATGACCCCTGTGGTAGATGACCTTTCTGCAGATGGAGCTTTGTGATAGAATTGCAGGCGTTCTGAGAACTCATTGGACATCTTGTGAATTGATTCCTCTTGGTAAAAGGCACTAGAATTGTGGACTGAAAGTCTTTAGACTAGATGGAATGTCAGTCATAATGCATTCAGTATTTAAATATCTGAATGGATCGTTTATGAAATTTGTCATTCTTTTCTTCCTCCTTATTCTATAAAGCACATCTAAAATACTGGGCCTATATTTGAATATCTGTTGTGTCACTGTCCTGTTGACAAAGTTTTAATCTTAGGATGCAGTGAAAGGAGACAAGCAGGTAATCAAAAGAATGGTTAAAATATGTTCAAATTTCTACAGAATTACATGTCTTACACATAAAATCTTAGCTTCATTGTCAATATGATTTTAAAAATCCTCCAACTTATTATGGGTGCAATGAAGGGCCCTCTGAAACCTTGTGAGGGAAAGACTTTTCTCACATTCCTCGTGTAAAGGGATGCAGCTCTCTGTCTTACAGGGAGAGATTTAATCTATTCTTACCTCTGCAAGACTGAGTCAGAGAACAATAGGTAAGCATTCTAACAGGGAGCTCTGCTTCCAAAATTGGCATCTGCAGATTGGTGAGAATTGATTAAAAAGACTAGGAAAATTTAATAGAAATAAATGATTTTGACCTATTAAATAATGAAGTCTTTACCTAGGGAGAATATAGGCAGGTCCAAACTATCCAATATTATTACTATAACCACCTTCTTGAAGTTTATGTAATAAAAGTTACCTTTAAGACAAAGAAAAGACTGTTGTATAGCTTTTTAAATCTGCTCCCTCTCTTTAGGCTACGTTATCGCCCTATTTTCAGCTCCTCTACTTCCAGATTATAATGCTCTTTCTTCCAGACAGCAGCAGAAATTCCTTGAGATTAAGGACCAAAGACTGATTTGTTTACTTAGTTTCTAGTCCTAGGGAACCAACTATAAACACTTGATTACCTGAATAGTTGGAGAAGTCAAGAATTTAATTATGTTCAAAATATGCTGATTTGTCGATAGTTGCTTAAGAAGAGAACATAGCCTCCTGAGGGTGGTTGTTGTTAGGACTACTGTGGTTCACAGAAAATATCATTTGTGCCTCTTTAGAGGCAGAACTGGGCTGAATGTTGTGTTTTTGTATACTTTTCAAATACGTAGTTTTAAGTAAATTTTTAGGTTGATTTCCAGTAGTTTGGGATATGTGTGTGAAGTACAGTATTCATCTAGCTTGCACATTAATGAGCAGGTCACATTAATTTTTCTGGACTTCAATTTCGCTACCTATAAATTGAAGCTCTAGGACTAGATTATCTTAAAGATGAGACTCCACTCTCTGCTTGTTTTTACCTGGTGATCAAAAAGTAGGTATTTAGGGCCACATGCTGTTTTTTATAACAATAGGTTCTCCTCTCCTCAGCATCAATACACCTTGACTTTAGTATCCAGCTCCAAACAAAAGTAGGGAGCAAAGGAAGAAGTTGTTTTTCAACTCAGTGCTAAAATAACAGGGGTGAAACTGAAAATAAGTAGCTAAGAAAATTACTTTTTGTATTTGTATAATTTTTTTCAAGTTTGCCTATTG
Source organism: Indri indri (assembly GCA_004363605.1). Lineage (NCBI taxonomy): Eukaryota > Metazoa > Chordata > Mammalia > Primates > Indriidae > Indri > Indri indri. Next base: position 14,428 of record RJWJ010023941.1, read on the forward strand.
TAACTCTTTTTTTATTTTTAAGCAAATGTCATTACATTGGAAGGCTTTCCGTCTCCTGCTGTTTGCCTTTTTTTCCTTCCATCACATGCCAGATGCTGTGTATTGAAAGCAGTTTTAACAGACGTAACCAGTGAAGGGCTGTGTGCGTGCACATGATGCAATGTTATTTTATGACCAGAAGCTCTTCACAACTTTTCTCCTGGATTGCTGTAAAACTTCGTCAGTCTATATTGTATTAGTTTTCTCACGTGTGAAATGGACAAGGGATAGCATGCATATCTCTGGATGCTGCTATGATATCTACCGTAAGTGATCGATACTTGTTCAATATATTAACATCCGGTGGCAAAGTCACAGCAAGGCGCAGTAATTGCTGTTCATTGCCAGTCCCTGTCCTGTGGCTGATTTGCCTTTAACAGCTGGCGAAATAAGCTTAATTCTGGATGCTTTGCTGTGGGCGGATGGACCACATCTCTCTTACTTTACTTGAACTAGACTGCCCTCTTGGGCACTGTTTCTTTCTCTGTGAAAATCCCCAAACCTCATATCTCATCACTGATAACAAAATAAACAAGCAAACATAAAAGTTTCATTTTAAAAAATGAAAACAATAATATCTTATCAAAGTGAGTGGATTACATCATGTGGCAATGCTACCTGTCAGAGCAAAATGTAAAGGAGAGACTGTGCACATTTACTACCACGTCATCAACATTCTACTCACCTTACCTGAGATGCAGGGATGACTGATTCAGTATTAACAACATCAAAGTCCAACAGGGTGGACCTTAAAGAGTAATTCAGTTCTCCCAGTCATCTGATTCAGTCCAATTTTGTAACCACTTATTGTATAAGGTGTTAGTAGGTTTCCTGAAGCATATAAAAATGAGTAATGTGGATTTCCCATCCTTTAAATTTTACCAAAAACTCCTTAAAATGACATTACAGAAACAGTTTCACAGAGAATTGGGATCTTAAAGGACCACTGGATGAAGGCAGGACATAACTTGTGCTCTTAAAAATGGAAAATCTTGGTAAAACAGCTTATCAAACATAAGAACTCTCGACATAGAGTTACTTAAGAGCATAGATTTTGTAAGCAGATAGACCAAGGCCTGAATTCTGCCACTTACTTTTCCTGGTAATTTTGGATAAATTACTTAATCTCTTGATGCCTCACTTTTCTGATTTGTGTATAAAATTCCATTTTGTAGTTCAAAAGTGGTTGACTATTGACAACTTGATGTGCAATCTAACCTAATACAGCGGATGTTTATAGGATGGAGTGAGGCGTGCCTGACTGGATGCGTGGAGCGTGCCCGGTATTCAGTGCTGGTTGCTGCTGCTGGGACTGCTGCCGCCACTGTAGTACCACTATTCCTGCTACTACCACCAAGACCATCACTACTATGACTGCTGTTACTACTACTTGTTGTTATGTTCACGATTGTCGCCATCACCAATCACTGTTGTCATCCTTGTCATCATCATCATTATCAGATCATCATTTGCCTTGAGAAAGGTGAAATAATGGGTTCCCCACATATGGGAGAAAATTATTTCTTAAGTTCCTCTGACAACTTTGAAAGTTCTCACTCCTATGTCTGGCAGCTTCAACTTTAGGAAACGTTATTGATGTTTAGGTCAGGAAAGAGGTTCAAGGCAGAAGCTACCTGTGTTAGAGCTCTAGTAGATCCAAAACTTATTAGTTTTAAAATTAGTACCAATAATGGAAATCAAATACAAACAAGAGATGGAAACAAAATAAATCTACATGTTAAAATTTTTAAAAGCAAAATAGCTACTAAAAAAGAAATATAACTGGGGGAAGGAACAGAAAAAAAAAAGAAAATTTTCTGTTAGAAATATTAGAATTGTTGAAAAGAGAAGGGTAGAAAAAGGAGAAAGCTTGCCCACAGAATAAGAAAATTAGAGGAACACAGAGATTTAGGTCAGGTAGAAATAAAGAAAAGAAAGATCATCCAAAAAATAAAATATGAGCATTTGGGGAGAAAAAGATTACTGAAGGTAACCGTCCCATAGAACAGAATAAAATGAAAGAGAATATTCCTTTTAGGAAACAGTCTGAAATCATAAGCGACATAGATTCTATTTGCTGTTCTCCTTAGAACATTTTGCGTATGTTGAATTCAAGTAAAAAATTATCTCTTGATAGGTAGATAATATAGTCACGACAATCCTCAACCTAAGTCCCATGCCTGAATTTACTGCTAAACATCTGTATGACCGTGATCATGTCCCGAGTTCTTTCCATATGTAAGATTTGATTATGACAGTCAAAATGAAACATTTTAAAGTCATTACTCAGCTACTTTCTAATGTGACTCTTATTTTTATTAAACAGAAAATAGACAGGAGCTCTTTGAATGCTGCATAGTATTGATTTACTAACCTTTCGTTCCAAGTGAATGTTCAAGAAGCCAAGGCTAAATCGTAGGAAAGGATATGCCCATTGGAAGAAGAGATGAGAATACGTTTTAAAAATCTGGAATATATGACATTGTCGTATTTATTCTAGCTGCTTTCTAGGACCCAATATGAACCATAGTTGATTATATTAAATGCAAACACTTTCTCAACGCTAGACAAATTTGACTGCAGAAAGGTGACCACACATTGCAGTGTGGTCTCAAATCAATGGTGAGGTCCCAATTGTTTGGAGGTTGATGATGGAGTGCAGAGGTGGTGGTGTGTGATGTATGAGAGTCTGTCTGTGTCTGTGTGAAACAGTGAACTGTGAGGAAATTGTTTCTTAGACCATATAATCCAGACTTTTCCCAATCTTCCTCCCCTACTCTTCTAAAATGTCTCAGAAGATGCCATGACTGTGTAATTATTTTTATGTTGGCGTGAAGGATGGATAGAGAAGTATCTTGGAAGCCAATTGGTTAACCCCCCAAATTAGCATCTCTAAAAATACAACTAAGGAACTAATCCATGCCATTTTAAGTTTAAGTTTAAGTATCTTAAACAATGTGTACTACCAATTTCCCATACAAAAGTCTGGTTGTACCTCTAGTCTTATTTAAAGGAAATGTGTATCATTCTTTCTCTACATGTGGCTTAATAGCCTTCCATTCTTTCCTCTTTATTTTAATTTATTTTTGTCTTCAAAATGACTCATATGTATAGTTGGAAAGTTCAGTTAATACTTCAAGCCTTATGACAAAATATAGAGCCCACTCTTCTCCCCAAGCTCCTTCCGTTTGCACTTCTCAGAGGCAACCGCTTTAAACATATTTAGCTGTGTGTGTAATTTTGTAACTATCTTCATATTTGTAAGTGATATGCTTATACTACTACTTATTTTTTCAACTTTTTATATTATGTATTGACCCTGCTAGAATCAACAGTTCCTCAAATCACATACACTTTCCACCTCTCAGTATAGGTATAACATAATTTGAGGTTAGATCAATGTTTATGCTTTAATGCAAGATTCAGCATTTGCATTACTTTGACTAGTAGCCATTCACTGTTGAGCCATATTGCCTACTTGGAATAAGTTTCCTATCTTGATCTATCAAGAAGGTCCTTTTTAGGGTTCTGTGGTGCAAATCAGCTCACTTCTGCTGTTTTCCCATTGCCAGCATCAGTTTCGGCTTTCTCCCCACCTTGAGTAATTCACCACTGCTCTTCTTGCTTTCTAGCTTCAAAATACTACTATTATTAACAATAAGTGTTGTTAACATTTACTGTTATTATTTTAACATTTAGATATTTATCAATATTAATAATAATATATGGCATATTTTAATGATATTAATTCATCCACATAATTGATATTTAATATTACTTATAATTTTACACATATATATATGTATATATATATGTCTCTAGTTGGCCTTTTGGAATCTGTATCCTCAGATTCCACATCTGTGGATTTAACCAACCATGGATCAAATATATTTTTTAAAAATAATAACAATACAATAAAAATAACATGAATTAAAAAATAATACAACTATTTACATAGCATTTACATTTTTTAGAAACTATAAGTAATCTAGAGTTGGTTAAAGTACACAGGAGGACATGGGGAGGTTGTATGCAAATACTACACCGTTTGTGTGAGGGATTTGAGCATATGTGGATTTTGGTATGTTGGGGGTCCTGGAACCCATTCCCCACCATACTGAGGGATGACTGTAATTGTATGTAATGATTATTATAACTAATGAAAATGAAATGCCTTGCAAATAGTTCTTGAATTAAGAGAAAAAGTATAATATGCACAATTTGAAAATTAAGGAATGTAGCAATTGTTTCTTTTTATTTGACATTAACTATGTTGCAGGTACTGTAGTGTGTGCTTTATATAATGATCTTATTTAATTCTCATAATAACTTTGCAAGGTAATTATTACATCTTTATTTTATAGATGAGAAAACTAATATTTAAAGAAATGACTTGCACAACATGCAGCTTAAAAATGGCAGAGTTGGTTAAACCTGGTACACTTTCTATTAATACTAAACCGTGTTATAATAGGATGATAGTGGTCAAGCAAAAGCAACATTCTCTTACATGTTGTGAGAGGAAATATAAATCGATTTAACCTCTATGTAAAAAATGGCAATATTTATCAATATTAAATTTTTTCCTGTTTTATGTTTATTTGTTGATTCAGAAATTCCATTTTTGAAAATTTATTCTAAAACTTAGGTGCACACATATGAAGTGATGTAATATCATTTGTAATAACAATTGACAACCACATAATGGCATACTATGCAAACTGGAAAAAAATAAAGATGCTTTTTATGTATCGATATGAAAAGATCTATTCTTAAAAAAAGCAAGATGTGGAGGGGCGCGGTGGCTCACGCCTGTAATCTTAGCACTCTGGGAGGCCGAGGTGGGAGGATCGCTTGAGCTCAGGAGTTTGAGACCAGGCTCTGAGCAAGAGCGAGACCCATCTCTACTAAAAATAGAAAAAATTAGCAAGTCAACTAAAAACAGAAATAAAAAATTAGCTGGGGGTGGTGACTTGCGCCTGTAGTCCCAGCTACTCGGGAGGCTGAGGCAGGAGGATCGCTTGAGCCCAAGAGTTTGAGGTTGCTGTGAGCTAGGCTGACGCCAGGGCATTCACTCTAGCCCAGGCAACAAAAGCAAGACTTTGTCTCAAAAAAAAAAAAAAAAAAAAAAAGCAAGATGCATAGAACAATGAAAACAGATGAGAACAGAATGCTGTTTTAATATTCATATTAAATGGAGGGATTCAAATGTGCTTATAGTTCACCTTGGGAACTCTGGCAAGATGCCCAAGAAACTAATAGTAGTAGATATCTAGTTTTTGATAATTAATTTATGTTCATCTATTTGCACACAAACAATAACTTCTGGTACCATACAAAATAATACTCAGGGTATATGTACACATCTGAGGATGTTTGTAAGCCATGTGTTTTAAAAAAAATATTTCTGAATATCATTGATGTTGAGGTATTTTAGAAAGAATTTGGGAGATGCTATGGAAGGAAGCAGAAGAATAACATGAATTGGGAAACGGATATTGGAATAGTACTTCTACCATAGGTCTGTCTGTAGGTACTGGTCTCACAGCATGTTTAGATATACCCTGGAGAGCTTCAGTACTCCAGCAGAGAAAGGAGTTGTTTAAACCATTCCCTACAAAGCTAACATGGCACCAGTGTAAAATATTATATGCTTGACTAAGGTTTAAAGCCACTATGATTGAATAGACTGATCACGTATGTATCCAAAGGTTGAAGCTTCTTGGAAAAATGAGGTGACTGACATTCCCACACTTTACTCCCGTTCTGATCACCCTCTCCATTGGCATCTATTGTATTTACTCAGGCACATTTTTCTGCAGTACTGGACCTGATTTCTCACAACTCACAAATGAGTGTGTTACAAAGTAAAGATTGCAGGAAATTTATAATCACTCAAATAGGTTTTTCATACAATCCTACGATAGTATATACCATACCAGAGGTAGTTTGTGATTATTTTGACTATGATTATTGTATAAATGTGTAGCCAAATTAGTTTGACTATAATTGTTGATAAACTATTAATTTCAGATTGTACTTCTAAGTCTTTGAAATTTTTTGATTCTATATTAGAGTTTTGCTTCTGTGGCAAAATTCTCTATGTATTGGACTTACTCATGTTTAGGTCTGACTGATCAAGACTGCAGTTATGACTGAAAATGCATATGACATAAATTATTTGATATTCTTATTTGTATACACTGTTTCCTTCCATATATTTCAAAAGAAATGGAAAAAAAAGAGGAAATGCATTGTATACTTGAAAATTGCTAAGAGAGTAGATCTTAAATCTCACCACACACAACAAAAATGATGAGTATGTGAGGTGATATATTAATTAGCTTGATTTAATCAGCTTGCAATCTATACATGTATCAAAATATCATGTTGTACACCATAAAGTTATGCAATTTTTATTTGCCCATTGTACCTTAATAAAGCCCAAAAAGAGAAATACAACGGAAAAGAACCACATGTACAATTTTTTTCAGGTTGTCCAGACTTTAGGATCTAACACTTTGTAGAGTGGAACTTTATTTATTACTCATAGCAACAAACATATCTATTAAAATGTATTAAAGTTAGGGAGACATAATATTTAAAGACTATGCAGCAAATCCTTTGGGATACTCTCTATCATTTACTCCTAGGGATATGATGGTATCTTACTGGAACATATAGATATCTGTACAGAATTGTATTGTTTTCTTCCATAAGAAAGTCAATACTGGATTGTATTCCCCTAACCATGCATATACTTTATGGATAGATTGATTTTGAATTTATGAGAATTTGGCTGCCTACTTTAGAACATAATTCCCACAAAAGAACTGATCTTATTGTGTACAATGATCTTGGCATCTAGATTCAGGTATGTTTACCAGAGACTGTAAACCAGGATGACCTACCCATCATTAAAGGATGTCCATGTCCCAACAGAACCATTTGTTGCCAGTATCACAACTTCTGGTCATCTAGTGTTTTAAAGTTTATATAAACAATTAAAAAAAAAGAAAATTTCTATTTAGTATTTTGTGGACATATGTGTTCCTATAGGTTCGTTGAAAATTTTATACAAAGGCATTGATTGAGAAAATAAACTACATATTAAAACAGTCAAAACTATGTAAGGGCTATATGGCATCTTTATTGTGAATGACAATTGCATTCAACATCACAGTCTGTGCCTAAGGGATTCCACTCTGAAGATCAAAGAAAGGAAAGGGAAAAGGCACACACAGGTATTTTTATACTTAATTTGAAGACATAAATATCATTAGATAGTTAAGATGTTTGATTTTATTGTGCCCATATTTTTGCCAGCTCATCTCTAATTCTGAGTCTTACTTGATCCTTTTTTCACAGAAATGTTCTCATTCAAAGGGGCAGATGCTGCTGTTTTACTAACTTATTTGAATGTGCAGCTCACAGTGCAATCAGATTTTCCCCTAGAGAGTCCTTGATGTTAAAAGATAATTTTGCTTAGTCAGCTTTTCAGATTCTAGTGGAATCAGTTGCTATGGGAAGAGGAGTGGGAGGAAGATGAATAGACTCAAAGGAACTCTTTGAGGAAGAGGTTGAAGCAATTTTCAGTAGGAAAAGGGGGAAATAATTATAAAGAAATTCTTTCTGGAAAAGATCAATAACCAGAAAATTACCCTTTGAACTTACTGTCATAGAAAATCTATTTCATAATATTTTTTCTGCAGAAGACTAATTTTTAAATTGGCTCATATTGTCTAGTACAACTTTTTCACACAAGAAAAAAACCTGCGAAACATTACTCCAATAAAAGAGGAAAAACAATTTTTTTTTTTTTGTTTGTTTTGCTTTCACACACACACACAAAATACCTTATAGGGAAAACCAAATTATCTACATCTACCATATTCAGAGGTAGTTAAGGTTTAAACTGATGCAAAATGCTTATATTTACATAAATGGAAGATAAATTTAGCTGACATGGAGAAAAATTATAAAGTATAGTGAAAAGTTACTGTACATTATTTACATTTACTATTAAGAATTAAGAAATCTAGCAATACTCTAGTTATGAGAAAACATATTTTTGTTCATTTCAGACATCTGAAAAGATCTGTAAAAATCATATCTCTTGAGCCCTGGAGTTTGAGGTTGCAGTGAGCTATGATTCTACCACTGTACTCCAGCCTGGGTGACAGAGCAAGACTCTGTCTCTAAAAAAAAATTTAAAAATTAAAAATAAATTTAAAAAACATATTTTTTCCTTAGTGTTTTTAAACTCAGCTTTATTGAGAGACACTTTACACACACTAACATTCACTAATTTTAACTTCATATCCTGAATATTGAGAAATGTACACAGTTATATATTCTCAACTGTTCATGATATAGAACATTTCCATTAACCTAAGAGTTGCTTTATGACTCTTTGTAATCAAAGCCCCTCCCTCATTCCCAGTTCCTGGCAACTATTTATCTTTCTGTCACTATGGTTTTTCACTTTTCTAGAATTTCATATAAATGTAATAATATAACATTTTATAATTTTTTGGCTGTCTTCTTTCACATAGCATGATGTTTTATGGATTGTTGTATGTGTTAAATAGCTATAATATTTAATTGCTGAAAATATAATATGGTATTATGATTTTCTCCACTGGGGATCGGTTGTTTAGGATTAGAAAGAAAAGCAAGCTGAAGGACTAATCTGGGTTTCAGGTTTTTCCAAACTGGTAAGATTGACATAAAACAACGCAGGAGATTGAGAGCAGGTGGTTGAACTTTGAATTGAATCAGGGCTACATACGGTAGAAAGTGTTATGGGTGACGAGCCTGTACCAAAAGATGGACCACATCAGCCACAGTTTGGAACCATTATACAGTCATCACTCTCAGCCACCAAAGTGATGGCCTTTTCTCTTTACCTTTCAAATTGTTTTACATCAGAGTCTGGCAATAAATGGATGGGTTTAGGAAAAAAGAAAAGGTTATTAGCAATGATTAAAATTTTATTTAGAAAGAAGACTAAAATTATTATCTAAAACTATTAGATTTAGTCATTTTATTTATTCATACATCACCCTTCATCTTTTTTCATATTTGTTCAGGAATTCAGTATAGTAAGATAATAGATGACTGAAACTCAAGAGGCTTACAATGTTAAGTGAGGTTGTACCAGAATGATATTCAGTCTGATATTCAGTAGGTATTCATAAAAGATAAAAAAATGCATATTTACTTTTCTGTATTCAGTCTGATATTCAGTAGGTTCATAAAAGATAAAAATATATATTTATTTTTCCATATGACTCCCTGACTTTTTTTTCATTTTTGAAAATTTTGCCCTGGCTTCTTCTTTTCCCATTAAAGTTCACCAACATTGTTCTTCCATCCATAAGTATTCAGCTAAAAGCCAAGCTTTTTAAGGCCTTATATTAGAGGAAACTGTGTGAAGCTGCAGAAATCAGAACACTGATTCAACGTTTCAGATTAACAAAGTAACATGGTCCAAGGTCACTGAATAAATCACACTGTATCAAAGAAAAGAAAAAAGAAAATTACACCCTTACATAGTATGATTTTAATAAAAAATGAAAATGTGATTTATGACCCTCTTTCTTCAGGCTGCTACTGATGTTCATTGCCAAAAGATGAATCCCTTCTGTGACATTAAATGTGAGATGGGCTACAGAAAATGTTGTGGATTAATTCACTTGCCAAGAAAAGAGGCAAAGTGTATACACGCATATATTTTTATACCCATCTGCTGTCACAATAAAGCCAAATATGTTTCAGGCAAAAGAATCAGGCCAAATAAGTTCATTTTTTCTCAGTGCAATAATGGAAACCTAATGCATAAATGAGATGCGGGTCTAATAGAATTAACGGAAGGAAAGTAACAATGCTGATTGAAAAGGAGTGACAACCATATAAATTGTACCACTGAAAAATAATTGAACACAGCCCTTCTAGGAAGCATTGATAGGCTACTATCAATCTGGAGGGACATGCTATATTGTAGTTAATAAGATACATCAAAATATAATATTAATGAATATTGTCATTAACAACTTATAGAATCAAGTAAAAGAATATGGAAAGCATAATTTAAAGATGTAACAAGTATAAGGGCACTGTAACATGATGTGGGTTGGGATCAGCACACATTATACCCTGGTTAAATGTGAGAAATTGGTTAAAACCAATAAGGTGAAATCCATTTAGTACAAATGTAAAATGGCTCAGTGATGGCAGAAATTAACAGATGCCCTCATTCGGAATGACAAAAACTGAGACAGACTCTGTAAGATGGTTGAATGCATGGATTAATGAAGCTGTTAATAAGATAACATTTTACTAAATATGTCATGGAGGAATATCTCCTCCAGCAGTTAATATTTTTACTTAGCCTAAAGGAGAAAACATTAGTTTACAAACTCTAAAATGTCAGGATGCTGCTCATCAGTTGTTTTATTAAAACTCCTCTTGACAAAATAGGACATTGCACAGCATAATTAATAAAGAACTTTCTTCTACTTAAGCACCTTTTGTGTTTAGAGGATAACGTTTGTTAATATGACACTTTGTTGGCATTGCTAATGCGTCTTTCTAACTCCTGTTTAGACTGTCTCTTTTTTTTGCCAGCCCCTTGAAGCTTCCATCTTTACCTCTGCCTCCATTTCCTACCTAGTTATTTTCTGAAGTCCTGTAATCAATCTCATGTTTCCACATTTTGCTCAAGGGTTTTCACTTGCAAGATATTGAAAGGTCCTTCCTGTGTCTGCACTGGCTTCCCCAGGCTCTATTTTCCTTTGAAGTCTAAGAT
>RJWJ010023942.1:0-25194 GCA_004363605.1 Indri indri
CAATATGTATATACACAAATATATACAAAACATAACCTATTGTGAACTGGAGATTTGTTTGTATTAACCTTCAAAGAATGCCCATAAATATAAGGAAAGAAAAAATGGGAAAGAATAAACTGAGATTTCTGGGTACACATCCTTAGAAAGGCACATGATTATCAGAAAGGTATTATCCTAGTATGTATTATTTCTGCATTACAGAAATAGCAAAACAATCACTATGTGACTTTGGACAAATTATTCAGCCTCTTGATTTTTTTTATTGTAAAATATGACTAATTCCCTCAAAGAATTACTATAAGGGTTAAATAAGTTAAATGTACATAACACATAGGAAAGTTATCTGTCAAATTATTACTACGCACATATTTTCTCAAAGTAAAATATATGTAATAAGTAAAATGACTATCATAGGTAATATTTCTTTAGCACTGAGTACATGGCAGTCACTGGGTCAAAAGATTTTCATACATTCACTCACTCACTCCTCACAACAGCTCTCTGAGGTGGGGACTGTTATTGTTCCTATTTTTCAGGGGAAGAAATTGAAATGAAGAGAAGTTAGTAAGAGGTGGAACTCCTGACTCAACACCAGAAAGTATGACTTGGAATTTACCGTACTCTACATTCCTGGTTATAAAATATCTTCACCTTATTATTGGTAAATGACGGGGATATCTGTGGCCAATATGAAGTCCAAGACAAAGAACAGTCAGCTCAACAGAAACTGAAGTATCTAAAACCCCAAAATGATTTTACGTTTACCACCAACTCGTGAGCATTAATTAAGAGAGTGTGAGTGAAATGAGGATTTTAAAAGACGTCTCTGTTGTTCCCTGAGGCAATAGCATCATCTACTTGTATAAAATACCTGTATTTTCACCAGAAGAGGAGAAATAAATTAATATCAAATACTTGAAAATCTTTATTGCCCTTGAACTTCTCAAAGAGAAGCAGATGTGCCCTATGGAAACAGAAATGTCAAAGGCAATGGTCTTACAGATCACATCTTGGGTTTTGTCATACTGGAAACTGTTCAGCAGACAGTCAAAATCCAGATGATGATTTTTTTTCATTAGAAAGTATTACTTGAAGGGAAACTGGATTCTTTGTAGTAAATGTTTTTTAAGAAAGTGTGAAAAAATCATGGAAGTGCACAGAAGATACCAACAGATCTCTTGGTATTTTTTTCCACTAACAGGTTAAAAAAAGATGTCCACATTTAGTAAAAGAACAAAAATGGCCCCCGGATGGGAACAACTGTATTTGTTCGCTTTCGAATTAAACTGTCATTTCGAAAATATTGCTGTCACTTAAAATGAGAAGTAAAGAATTAAAATATTCTTGTAATAACAGGTGAACCAGGTGCATAGGAAAAATAGTTGGCCACAACGAACCTCCCTATCATACAGCTGTGCAAATAAAGCATTCTTTTGAAATGTCAATATCTGTATAAAATTTTGCTTTCTTTCAGATGACATAATGTATAAGAAATGACTGAGGAAAATACAAAGGACTGTATAAATACAACTTATTAGTGTAATTATTTAGATTAGCCGATTTGCTATAATATAGTTTAATGAAAGCAAAAAAGAATATGCCTAGAGATTTATATTAAAGCTTGAGTGAAAAAGAAAGAAATGATCCCAGAAGGATTTAAATACCACAGAAAGTACTAAATTCATTATATCTGTTTAATATTGGTAACAATTAACAATAAGAAAATATGCTAAAACAAAAATCATCTTAAAAATATGTGAGCCATGCCAAAAGTGTCATTGATTTTGAAAAACTCATATTGAAAAGTATAACATGCTGTGTTTAACTGCTAGCATTGCAATTGCAAAATTTGCAATGAGATCAAATAATAAACTATACAAAGGACTCGATACTGAGTTAGAATAATAGTAACAGCACAATGTATGAAAGCTATGTGTGACAAAATATTCTAAATATTCTATGTCCTCATCCTACTAAAACACTACCTAAATACAAATATCCAAGCTTGTGTCTTTCTCAAATCCCTTTATATTTCTGTACACGGCATTACCATTTGTCTCAATACCAACTTGATTTCCCTGGACCAACATCGGGCTTATCCTTCTTCCTTTTTACTTTTTTTTTTTTTTCCTTTGCTGTTGATTTTTCTTTCTTTGAATTTTTATCTAGCCCTGCCATCCTACCTGTACCCCCTACATCATACTCTCATTTCTTCTCATCAGAACTGGCTGGAGATGACCTCCTTAGATTCCTCTTCCTGATGTTGCAATTAAAGTTCTTAAATTCTACCTTCCAAAACTTCATTTGCTTCCTCAAAAATCTTGTCTTATTTTGTTTTGTTTTTTTGGCTTCTGCTTTCCATTTCCTCGTACCTCCTTTCAGCAGTCCACACTGCCCTCATCTCACCTCCCTGGTCAATACCAGTCCTCCTTCCTGTAGGCAAAACACCATCTTCTCTAGGGAAACCGACATTCTCACCGTCCAGCAAACCTGACCCGCATTTTCCAGAGCCGACTCCTCACTCCAGGCCCACCTATCTAAACTCAGCTTTGATGATTTCTGCTTTCTGTGAAGTCATCACTGGCTCTTTCCAGCCCTCAGTCATCTCCTGCTGCTCCCAGGTCCTGAGGCATCTTTCTTCACTTGCTTGCTGTAGTTTCATGTGAAGCCCTGTAGACAGGTTACCTAGACTGTAAGCTTCTTAGCATAAGACTCCATAATTCTCAGTGCCCTGGAACATACAAGGTACTCAAGTATCTGTGTTAAATGAAGGGAGAGTAGGACATACGAGGTGGAAGAAAGGAAGACGGCACAAACACTACCATTTCTGGCTCCATGAACCAGTTTCTTTTCTAATATATACATTAATGTATCAGTAAATTGAACATTGTAACTTAAAATCAACATCTTATTTTAACTCTAAATAGCAACATCTTTTGAAAAAAAAATCTTCTCACTTTCCAGCATGATATATACGTGCATCCAGGAAAGATTATCTCTCATAGTAAACAATCTACAAGCCTGGAAGAAAAAAATAAAACTTTGATTAATACTTCATGTAGTCTAATATATTTTCTATGGCATGGTATAAAAAAAGGAATGAAATTTTCTGAATGTTTTACTGTTAGGAAACTTTTGACTCAGTTCTTGTCCAAGGTGAAGTAAAAATTTTAAAACTTTTCTTTTGTAAATCCGTCAACACAAGTCGGACCATCTGTATAATTTAGGCATACAATTCTACTTGGGGAACTAGAAAGTCTCCTGGAAAGGGAATTTGAAGTTCTCTTAGTCTCTATGATTTTTGATCAAATATGCATAGCCCTATTCCTGAGAAGACCCCTTCTCCTGATGTAATCACAGCACGATCAGTGCATCTGAGCTTCCTTCCTTTCTGAGGTTTCAGTTGAAGTCAAAAGACATTAAGAATGAAGGATTTAGACAGTAGAACATTTCATAATTTATGAATGCATATAAATTTACATTGAATATTTAAACCCACAAAAGATATTCCTGAAATTTTACATGCACCAAGATTAAAATTAATGCAAAGGTACAGATAACCTACATGTAAAAAAAAAAAAAAGACAAGAGTGGTACAAAATAATTTTGTAAGTATAAAGCAATGCAATGTTATTAATTCAATACAAATTATGGTCACTTTCATAACACCAGTCGACATCTCCCCAAAGTATTAAAGTGCCAAAATAGCCCCAAGTTATGCTGGATATATATCCCTATACATACTGTATAACATGAATCATACACTTACCAAAGTATCATCTGCAGTCTTAACACAGTATGTATATCAAATGCATACTAAACAGAATGTGAGAATGCTATTTACCAAGAATTTTATATATGACTGACTTAATTATATTTTTTAATTCTATTCCCTTCTCTACTTCTCCTCACCATACTCACCTTTTATACTATGCTTGTAGATATTCTTTCGTTGTTCTTTATATGTCCTTGTAAAATGCATATCATTTGAATGTACATGCATTTTAATTATACATAAATGGCACATATATCTCATTCTGTTTCATACTTTTTTACTCAGCGCTATGTTTTCATACCTATTCATAACACTGTGAATACACAAAATCTATTGATTCTAAAACAGCATAATTTTCTTTGGAATACATTTTTCATTTTTTATCTATCCATTTTTCAATGATGGATGTGGAGAGTGCTTCCAACATCTTGCCATGACAAATAATGCTCCATTGAATATTTTCATGCATATTTTTGCATAAGGCAGAATTCTGAGACAACCCTCAATGACCCATGCCTTCATAGTATAATCTCTTCCACCAGAGAATGCGCAGGACCTATGAACATTGTGGGATTTCACTCCCGTGATTAGGTTACATTCCCTGGTAAAAGTGAAGGGATTTTGCATAGGTAGTTAAGGCCCCAACTGAGTTGGTTTTGAGTTTATCAAAAAGGAGACTTTCCTGGGTGGGCCTGATTTAACAGAGTAAATGCTCTTAAAGAGGAACCTGGTCTTAACTGAACACCAATTCTCCTGCTGGCCTTGAAAAATCCAAGTCTCCATGAGTTCTACAGCTGCAAGGAAATGAATTCTGCCAACTACCACATGATCTTGGGAAGGAATCCTGAGTCTCAGATAAGACCACAGCCCCAGACAACATATAAATTGCAGCCTCGTGAGACACAAAGCAGAGGACCCAACTAGGACAAACCCAGACTTCTGACCCACACAAACTGTAAGACAATACATCTGTGCTGTTCGAAGCCATCGAGGTAGTGGTAATTTGTTCCATGACAATAGAGCACTAATACAGCCTGTTGGACATGTTTGAGATTCTCCTTAGAATATATCCCAAAAGAGAGGATTTCTGGGTTACTAGGGACACGCATACTTAATTTGACTCTCAGGGCCTAAAATCTCTGTATTCTAACATCTCTGCCTATATTTTAATTTTTACTAGTATCACCAATATAAAAATGTATCTCATTGATATGTGGTGTTTCCCTTTGTGCTTGTGAGTTTAGACAACTTTCAGTTGCTTGTTTCATGTCCTTATTGAGTGTCCTCTTTTAGCAGTTGATTGTTCATATTTTTTGCCATCTTACCACAGGTTTCCTGATTTTTATTATTGTTTTGTAGGAATTTTTTGAATATTCTCATTCTCGTTATTTCTAGACATTTCAAATATCTTTTCCCTGTCATCTGTTAGTATTTTTAAGTTCACTTGCTGGACTAAATCCTTACTGTTCATGTCACAAAATTCTTTTTTTCTTCAAAGCTTGAAATATTATTTTGATAGTGAAGCTTACGATTTGAGCCCATGTCTTCATAGGTCTAATAAGACTGTGGTGTCACCCATCTAAAAAACATGTAGAGGGAGAAAAGAGCTCTGCAAGAAGCAGACTAGGAATGACACAGGAGGAATACAAAGACAAAGGCAGACAGCATTCAGCATCTGACCTTCAAGAGTAGGATTTTGCATCCAGACAACAGCCTTTTAAGCCACAACTTTTGAAATAGGACTTTTAAAAAATATATTTTTGTGGCCACCACTTAACACATCAGTGGCTAATCCTGGAAGATTTAGACTCAGAATTCTCAGCAAAAATATCTCAGGACATTATTTATGAAGTTGGAAGAAGGAGACCATGACCTAGGAAAAAAACTCACAACTTCTCAACCTGAGAAATGTTGGTGAAGAAGGAAGGGGAGACACAGACAGAGTAGGTCAGACGTGTTCAAGTTTTCCAATTCTGGGTTGCAAGACAGAGACAGAGAAACTTTAGCTAAATGAGATAACAATGAGGGCTGCGAAGCACTCTGGCCCCACTTGCAATTTGCAGCTCTGGAAATAGACTGCTTTGTCTGTTCACCCATTCCAACCTGGGCTACTGCTGGGGCAGAAGGCACAGTCTACATCTCCTTTTTACTTTTCTAAAGTCCTCTTGATTCTTTGATGATGTAGTTGGAAGCTACAGTAGCTAAGAGCCTTGACCAAGCCAGTGGATACTGCAGCCTTTACACAGAAGCTACAGAGCAGACCTTCGGGATTAACACTAAATGGAATACAGAGCCAGAAATGAGGTGGGGTGGAGTAGAGTGGGGGTGCCAGGAACCTGAATAAGGAGACAGAAAGAGAAGAGAGTGCAAGTTCTGCCAACCCTTTCTGGATGGAAGATGTACGTGAGATACCCAGAAAGCTGCAAGATACCGAACTTGAGGACTTCGACCCTTCCCTTGTTACCTGAGGACCCCTAAGTTATACACACCTTCAACCATGCAGGCAAATCACAGAGAAAGAAACAGGGGATGCTCACAGCCAGCAGACTGAATAATTCTTATATGAAAGAAACTGAGCACCACCAAATGAGTCTGTTCGAATTAAATGCTAACTCTCCATCCCACCGAACCAGCTGCTGGAGGCTCAGAAGGCAGACGAGGACGGTTACAGACAAAATAAAGAAGCTGCTTTTTCCCCCTGCACATCTGCAAGACCATGCGACTTAAACATTCCACCCTATTTTGTGTAAATATGAGGGCACTCAGCGATTGCGACCCCTTCATGTTAAAAAAGTCTTTGTTTTTACTTATTTTAAATTAGCTGTTCATACCAATGTCTTTTTTCACAATGTCAGTTAAATTAATAGTTGAAACTTCCAGATGTTACACCCTGTGTTGACATGTTTGCCCAATTGTATACAAAACATCTGTCTGACTGGCTAAATTTTGCACTTTTCCACTGTATGTTTGATGTGATATAAACTTACTCAAACACTTAGAAACATCACAATATAATCCTATGCAGCTGTAGATCATTTAGTGCCACTGCAGATCCCCTGGATCACCATTTGCTTTACGACAATCTTTGATGGAGCAGGACCATACACTGCAGGAAAAGTCAGTTCGATTCCACTTTTGGAAGGATCCTAGAGCTCCAGGTGGCACTTTGTAAAAATGAGCAGAGTGCTCCACCCGACATTCAAAGGTGTCCACCAAAGCTTCACAAGCACAGCATTAAATTAAAATGCACCCTCAGGAGACATGCATCATGGCAAATGTACTACAAAGAGTCACCTTCCAATACAGCCAAGAAATCTAAGTGAGAAACGGAAATTGATGTAACGTGTATCTAGGCAAAGCACCACAGCCATGCCCAGAAGAGACTGTAAATGCCCATATGTACCTAGAATCTACCCACGATACCAAAAGAGAATCATCACCGGGATACATTTTCTGAAACAGAAATCATTGTACTTAGGTATTTGATGTGAGGGTGAAAAAAAAAGTAATTCTGGAAGATGAGTTGGTTCAGATATGACAAGTTATTGCCATAAAGGTGCCAAGTCACAAAAATATCATAAAGGATGATTTCAAATTAAGACATACATATTTAATTTTTTTTCCAGAAAATGATCAGACTCACTACAAATATGATTAAAGATTCATTTGAATTGCTTTATTTTGAATTGCTGAATGTGGACCTGGAGTAAAATTTCTAATTTATGATTGTATTTTGTTTTTCCAGAGTGTGGTTTCAACAGAACGAAATGCATGTGACAAGCCCCTCAAGTCTTATGTTCTAGTAGTCAAAACAGAATAGAATTTTCAGTGGAGAAATTTTAATTTTATGGTATTTTTATCCATTGCTGTCTCTAGAGCTAAATGTCTTTGAGTAATTAATTCAAATAGAAAGTGCATTCAAATACAAAAATTCATGTATAGAATGTTACGTGGTTTTAAGTTCTAAATGGGTAATCCTTAAAGTTGTCTATCATTAAAGACTCTATTCTTTGCCTTTATTTCACATCTTCTTGTTTAAAAAAAATAAAAGGAAAATATTGAGGAATAAACCACCAAAGGCGGATAGAGAGTAGATTGCTAAGCAATATAAAAAGTCTTTTAGTTAAGGCATTTGCAGTTTATGTAGTACAAAATCTTCCTGTCGAATTAATTTTCAAAAATTTTAAGTTATTTTTATGGCCTGCTTCTAATGCAAGTTAACATTTTGGGGTCAACCCAAAGTCTAAAGGATAAGAGTCATGCAGGCACTTGGAGACATTAAGGTTAATGTCAAAAACAACTCAAGAAAATTCAAACTGAGACTTTCATGACCTCATAACTACCAGAAGAGCCATTGTTTCTAACTGAATATGCAACTACTCCTCCGAGTTTGATTAACGATGTGTGCTTGTGTAAATGTCCTTGGCTATGCTATAATTCCTATTTTATATCTTGAATCAGATTAATCATTTTCCATGTCTTTTTTTTCATGTTTCGTCTTTAGTTTAAGATTGGTCTACATAAGCCAAAAATAAATTGAAATAGGATGTGTTGGAAATGTTTGATGCATATGCTCAGATTCTACAAAATTCACTTCATGATATCCTTTTATATTTCCAGATTTTTTCCTATAGTAGAGCTCGGAGACTTCATTCACATGATTACCCAGGCAAATGCTCATACCTCAATCTGTGTTCTGAACCACTAGTGGTCCAGAAGTTAAAAATATTTCTGAATATAGTACCTAAAAACAGACACACCAGAGTTCTGAATAGCTTTGCTACCTCCTTTATTTCCAGAATAATAATGAGAATAAACTACAATCAGAAAGCCAAGTCTATATTTATAAATAAATGTATGTTTAGAACACTCATATTTAAAACTATAATATCATTCTGCATGTTCTGGGACTTCTTATTTACACAATCACTCTAAAGGAGTTTTATTTATTGAGAATTAGTAAGAAGCCACTATTTTAAGACAATTTCATTTCAGTCAACACTTGGTACCCTACCAACTGAAAAAAATTAAATGTGCACAGATGACACAAGTTTTTAGACTACGAAATAATAAGACATTTGAATTCCCCAAGTATCAACTGCAAATAATTTTAAAATATGGTTAATCTGTGTTGGGTAAATTGAAAAAGAGTTCTGTCAGAAAAGTAGAACATATTTAACTTGGAGAAAGAAAAACTGCCTCTTTATTTTTAAATAAGAGTTTTCTGTTTCAGAGCAGTGGTACTTGGCTGTTTCAATGTAGATCTGTTTGATTACAAATCCAAAGAAAATGTTCTGAGAACAGTAACTTGTTTGCTCTGGGTTTAGAACTTGATGTAAGCCTCATTCGGTTGGTGAAAGCTTACTTTCACAAAGATTTCGTGTTAGCAAATAACACCAGGAAATGATCCCAGTGAGAAAATTTTACAAAGTCGTATTCACGGCCAGGCTTGGCTTGAATCAGTAAAATGATAAAATCGAATTCCTGTTACTGTGTATTAGGTGTGCAGATTTTACCCCAAATTAGTGGAAATCATCATTCTTATACTTAAAGAGACATATTTTAACAAATCATGAATCTTTTCATTCAACTTTTTAATTTTTTTACTTGCATATGTAATATTTTGAGATTCTTTATTCAAAAAAATATAATTCAAATTGGCTTTTTGTGTCATAATACTTTATCACAAGATTACTACCATTTTCAGACTATGAGCTACATAAGCTCAGAATTCTTTTATTTGTCTTTATATTTTCAAAAATTGGCCAGGCACAGTGGCTTACTCTGTAATCCTAGCACTCCGGGAGGCTGAGTCAGGCGGATTGTTTCAGCTCAGGAGTTCGAGACCAGTCTGAGCAAGAGTGAGACCCCGTCTCTACTAAAAATAGAAAGAAATTAGCTGGACAACTAAAAATATACAGAAAAAATTAGCTGGGCATGGTGGTGCATGCCTGTAGTCCCAGCTACTTGGGAGGCTGAGGCAGAAGGATTGGTTGAGCCCAGGAGTTTGAGGTTGCTGTGAGCTAGGCTGACCCATGGCACTCTAGCCCAGGCAACAAAGTGAGACTCTGTCTCAAAAATAGAAAAAAAAAAAAATATTATCAGATGACTGGAAATCTTTCAATGTTTATTAAATTATTAAGTGACTTTATTAGCAGTCTTTTTATGGAGAAGTCATAAAACCATAGAGATGAAGATGGTAATAATCCTCTCTTTGAGTGCAAGTAACAAAAAAAAAAAATTAAAACTTGCTTAAGCAAATAAGGAATATATTGATTCTATGTAATTGAAAAGTCCACAGATAGAGCTGACTTCAGGCATGTCTGGATCTAGAAGCCCCAATAATGTTACCTGAGCTCTCTCTTTATTTCTGAGATGTCATCTCTCTCCTACTGGCAATGGTTCCTTCCATGTGGCCAGGTAAGGTGGTCAAAAGTAGAATCAGTTAATTACCCTTACAGTTTATGTGCACAAAGTAATTATGATTATCTTTTTGAGACCTGAAGTAGAAAAGTACTGTGATTGGCCTTCCTTGAAACATGCATTCATCCCTGAGTCAATCACTGTTCAGGTGGTTGGGCCTTACCAACTATATATGTTCTTTACTAGAATACTCTTAGGAATTTATCCACTCTATTTTTTTCCAATGAGAAAATGAGGCCAGGAAATAGGTGACTTAAAGAATGTCACGCAGCGAATTAGTAACACAGTTGACAATGCTAAACTAATTTTAATGATGTGCTAGATAACAAAATAGAATTTAAAAAGAAAGTTATGGAAAGGGATCATTAGTATATATCTAGATTTTTGACATTATACACATAAAATGTGTATAAATTATACACATTTACATCATACACATTAAATTTTAGACATAAATATATTTAAAATGTTAACATATTTAATTGTAGAGTTCAATGTTACTGAATTATTAATAATCAACGTGGTATTTGTCTGCATGTATTTCTTAAGCAATTCTTCTTGTGTTTGGCATTAATTTGGGCATCCAAAAAGATGATAGAAATAAAAACTAGAACATAAATTCTATCAACTCAGTGGAATAACTTTCCAACCAGTTATATAATGGATTTTCTAGGGATTATTGAAATAAAAATATTTTACTTGTATTTCTAATCTTTTTTTTTTACTTCTTCCTGTTAACGGATAATCACAGATTTTTTGAACAAATCTTAATTTATTCATTTTCACCTTACTGAGAGTCCATACCTCTTACCACAGTTGAGAAGTTCTACACATTTTAGTCCCTGCTCACCCCTCTTGCAACCCCTCCACTCCCCCACCTCCTCATTCACCCCATTCCAAATTTCCCATGACCTGGAGGATTCCAAGTGGCTTCCAAAAATACCCACCATGTAGCACAATGAGATATATTTAATGATAAAGTAGAGGCAAGTGGGAAACTAAAACTTAGATTTGTGTTAATATACAAAATTCATTCTTTTAAAACCTATAATCTTTGAAGAAGGTCTGATAGGTATTTGAATGTGTGCTTTCTAGAAGCCAAAAGAAAGAGGAAAACTAGATCATTTACTGATCCGATTCACAACATTTATGTAAGAAAAGCAAACTAATGGATTAGAAGTAGCACAGCTGTGACTGCTATGGAAGCTAGCAAGAATTGCTATAGAACTCCTCGTGACTAATGTAACAGGGTGAATGAACACAACTTCCCAGGAAACGGAACAAGGTGCGAGGTGATAAAAAAATAAATTAATATAGAATCAAAGTGATCCAAATACCTGGTCCTCTGATTATCTGTTTAGGTTTAGGTGAGACTTTAGAAAATCTGGGTAAATAAATAATATACATATTCTTCATTCATGCATTCATTACATTCATGCCTTGAAAGCTTGTTGATTTTTTTCTTTACTCTGTGCACTGTGGGGTACAGTGTACAAAAGATAGAAACAGTCCATGTTGTATCTTGACCTCAGTGTCAAAACTGATACAGATATTACTCAAGTTTTTATAATAGAGTGTGATTAGAATTTGTAATATTTATTATGGAAATATACAGTGTTATGGGATATTATTGCAGACAATGCTAAGCTAGTTAAAGAAATCACAGATAGCCTCACAGGTTGGCCAGGGTAACGTATGACAGAGAGAAGGTAAAGATTGTTTCAAGCACCAGGAATAGCATGTAACTATAAAACTTTAACATAATTAAAGGGAATTTAGTATATCTGCAGAAGCAAGAGTTGGAGAGAGAGGCTAGAACAAGATCACATGGGGCCGTAAAGCATAAAAAGGAGTTTGGATTTCGTCCAATGATCAATAGAAATCACTGAAAGATGTTAAGTACCGGGACAATATAATCTGATTTGAATTTTTGTAGCCCTAGCTCAGAAGTCAGGAAAGCACCAATAATGGTTGGGATGAGGGTAATGGCGGTGGCATTGGACAGGTGTGAACCAATTCAAGAAACTGAAAATAAATTTTCTGAGACTCAGTAATTGATTGGAGAGAAGGAACAGGAAGATTTCACTTCTTAGCAACTAAAAATCAAAAAAACAATTTGTATACAAAGACAATATCTAGTTCATGAAATAAAACCATGTCATTTACTTGCAATTATTATACTTTATTCTCTATTTCATTTATAGGGTAAAAAATTCACACATTTTACCAACACATATTATCACATGGTAATTTATAAGAATTAAAAAGAGAGACTGAAGTGTTCCACTATTTTATCCCAATAGGTATTGTTATATGATTTATCCAAAACTTGTTTCAACTTACTCTGACTTCTAAAGTCACAGTAAGGGGAAAGTTATTCACAAGCATCAATAACATGTATCTGTACAGAAATTATAAAGTTAGTTCATAATCAACTACTATCCCACAGAGTCAAAGGGCAAGGAAAGTTCAATAAAAGCTTCAAAAAATCAATGCCATTCCTAATAGATTGCTTCACATGGTGACAACGAAGGTAGGCAGGGATCGATAGTAGAATAGCTATGCCTAACATATAATATCCATTCTCCCACCTACAATATTGGCCCAAGAGTCCCCAAATTGTAAACTATAAAAAAAGAATCAAAATACATTTGGGAGGAAATGTATAATAAGCTAAATGGTATCTAATTTGCAGCTATCTTTTGGAAAGTAAAATAAACTACACTGCAGATCCAACCACGTAGGACCATATTGTAAAGCTAGATTGAAGTGTTAAAGTTGGCAAGAATCAAATTTATCATTCAGAACAAAGGCAAGGCATCTTCCTTGAGTACATCCCCTATTGTTAAAGTTTCAAATCAACTATATTTATTAGTCGTGACTAAGAGAAAATAATAAGAAAAAGTCTTGACTGTGTCAATTTCTTAGCTGTTGAGCTTGGTTTGTAAAGCTGAGAAAGCATCTTAATGTCAACCGGGAGTTGAGCTTCCAAATTTTTACTCACCAAATTAATCTCTCAGGAAATCCATGCCATAGACTCTGTCTTTATTATTAGATATATCACAAAATTTCATCCTCCCATATAATTTTTTCAAAGCCTAGTTTCTTATTATTTTAATATCATTTTAATAATCATGTATACATTGATATAATTTTATATAAATCCATAAACAAGATCATAAAATACATAATTGTATTATATTCTAATTTTGCTACTTCTTTTTGACTTGGATACCACATCTTTTTTCTTACTCCATTCCCTTTTTCCACTCACATAAAATTCTTCATATATTTTCCATCCTCAAATAATAATACACAAACGTCAATAGAGTCCATCATTTTGTTTTATAAAAATGGGGACCTATACTTGTTTTCCTACATCTTTGATTTTCACCATCAACAACTTGAGGAAATCTCTCCACATTAACCTGGTTGGATGCTATTCATTATTTTTAGTGGTTGCGTAATATTCCATACTATTGTTGAATCACAATTTACTTAAGCATTTCCTTACTGATGGATGATTACTTTGTATCCTGTGGTAATTTTGTTTTCATCTTTTCCATGGTATAAAATTTTGCAATAAACACATTTGGAAATATATCCTTATTTCATGGTACTTCTATTTCCATGAAATAGTTTTCTAATTAGTTCATATAGTTAACATAGTAAATACATAGTGTAATATCATTATTATTTAATAGTGAGGGAATCTCTTATTATTATTTCAAAATATTATGGGGGTACAAATATTTTTGGTTACATAGATTGCTCTGTTATGCTTAAGTCAGGGTTATAAGTGTGCCCATAACCCAGATAGCATTCGTTGTACTGTTAGGTAGGTTTTCACTCCCCCCCCACTTCCCCCTGCTTGATTTCCACTGAGTTTTCTTTGTTCTGTGCACATGTGTGCTCACTGGTTAGTTTCAGTTTAATAGTGAGTACATGTGGTGTTTGTTTTTCCATTCTTTAGATACTTCACTAATGGATAGGGTAATGGTCTCCAGTTTCATCCAAATTGTTGCAAAAGGCATTAAGTCATCCTTCCTCATGGCTGAATGGTATTCCATGGTATACATATACTACATTTCGTTAATGCACTCATGAACTGATGGGCACTTGGGTTGACTCCATATCTTTGCAATTGTGAATTGTGCTGCAATAAATATTCAAGTGCAGGTGTCTTTTTAATAAGATTACTTCTTTTCCTTTGGGTAAATACTCAGTAGTGGGATTGCTGGATCAACTAGTAGGCCTACTTTTAGTTCTTTGAGGAATCTCCATACTATTTTCCATAGAGGTTGTACTAATTTGCACTCCCACCAACAGTGTACAAGTGTTCCTTTCTATCTGCATCCACACCAGCATCGATTGTTTTTGGACTTTTTAATAAAATCCATTCTATCTGGGGTAAGTTGATAGCTCATTGTGGTTTTAATTTGCATTTTATGATAATTAGTGATGTTGAGCATTTTTTCATATGTTTACTGGCCATTTGTTTATCTTCTTTTGAAAATCTTCTGTTCACGTCCTTTGCCCACTTTTTAATGGGGTTATTTGTTTTTTTTCTTGCTTATTCGCTTGAGTAATAACTCTGGTTATCAGCTCTTTATTGAATGTATAGCTTGTGAATTTTTTCTCCCATTCCATAGGTCATCTGTTTGTTCTGTTGATTATTTCCTTAGCTGTATAGATGCTTTTTAATTTACTCAAGTCCCATTTATTTACTTTTGTTGTTGCTGTAATTGCCATTGGGGTATTCTTCATAAATTTTTTGCCTAGGCCAATATCTAGAAGAGTTTTTCCTACATTTTCTTCTAGAATTTTTATGATTTCATGCCTTACATTTAAGTCTTTTATTCACCTTGAATTAATTTTTGTGAGTGGTGAGAGATATGGATCCTATTTCAAGTTTCTGCATGTGGCTATCCAATTCTCCCAGCACCATTTATTGAACAGTGGTTCTTTTTCCCAGTGTATATTGTTGTCTGCTTTGTCAAAGATCTGTTGGCTGTACGTGGGTGGTTTTATATCTGAGTTCTCTGTTCTGTTCCATTGGTCTGTCTCTATTTTTGTGCCAACGCCATGCTGTTTTGATTACTATAGCCTCATAGTATAGTTTGAAGCCTTATAATATGATACCATTCACAATAGCCACAAAGAAAATAAAATACTTAGGAATATACGTAACCAAGGAGGTGAAAGATCTCTACAAAAAAAAGCTATGAAACACTAAGGAAAGAAGTTGTGGATGACACAAACCAATGGAAAAACATATCATGCTCATGGATCAGTAGAATCAATACTGTTAAAATGTCCATAGTACCCAAAGTGATTTACAGATTCAATGCAATCCCCATAAAAATACCAACATCGTATTTCACAGATCTAGACAAAATAATTCTATGCTATGTTTGGAACCAGAAAAAAATCCCAAATAGCCAAAGGAAACTTAAGCAAAGAGAAACTTTTTTTTGAAGCTCTAACAATTGACATCTTCACCAGAAATATGATATGTGGCATTCCTCTTGCCTGTATCACCAACAGCAATATGTGTATCTTGTGCGTCTTTTTGTTTTTGGCACATCTGATTGCTATAAAATGCTACCCAACTATAACTTTATGTTTCATTTCCCTAAATTAGAGTATGAGCATATTTGTCACATATTTTACTCTATGACACTGGATATACTTTTATTATAATTTCCTGTCACTGTCCTTTCACCAATTTCTTATTGCATTGCTTGCCTAGTTTTTGATCAATTGCTGCAATAATTTTTATTTTGTCATCTTTCCTCTACAATGAAATGTTTTCCAAAACTACTTTTTGTCCACCAACTTTGTTTAGGTATAATTTTCCATATAATGTTTTTTAATTTTTGGTTTCTCATAGAATATCTTTTCTTTTACAGCTTCTGATTTCTAGTTTTATTCAATATTGTCCTTTCATCACTAGATGCTACATGTATCCTCCGAGATTTTATTGCAAGATTTTTATTGTTTATGTTTTTTATTTAAATTCATATTCCATCTGGAATTTGTTTCTAAATATGCAAAATTGGGATCCAAATTTATTTTTTTCCAAATGGATAGGCAATTGATCCAGAACCAGTCATTTAAAAACCTATCTTATTCTCACTAGCGTAAAATATATTTTTTATTTATTAAGTTGTCCAAAATATGGGTATTTCCTTCTGCTGTCTACATTCTGTATTCTATCCGTATTATGAAAATTCCACATATATTTTGTTATGGTAATTTTACAGTATGCTCAGATGTTCAATAAGGCAATTCTCTACTCTTGTGTGGGTTTTTTGTGTGCTGTCTCACCTGTATTCATGCATTTATTCCTCTATATGATATTCTTCCATACAATACTCGAAGATTCAAGAGTAACCTAAATGACTACTACTTTTAATATGATCTATGTGCCAACTTAATATTTTTAGATATATTTATAGAATTGATGATCACTGGAGAGAGCCATATAAGTAACCCAGATGTTCAAATAGAAAAAAATATCTCAACTTCACTATAAGAAAATAGAAGTAATAATGAAAAAAATAAGATATTTGGAAGATGACTCCAGAACATCTAGCAGGTAAATAATGTGATATTCAGAAAGAGAAAAGGCCTTAAAAGGAGAAGAATAACAATTAAATATAATTAATTAAATACAGAAGAGAATTTCCCTGAAAATATTAAAGGGCATATCAAGTTCTAAAAATTGATGAGGGAAAAATATCATATACTGAGGCATATCTGGGAAAAGCCCTTATATCTAAGATAAAAAGAAAATCTTGCAAGCATCCAGACTGAAGGATAAGGTTACTTACAGTGGATAAATATTCAGACTGATATCAACCTCATATTTGTTTCACTGGAAGGTAGAAGATACCAGAATAGCATCTATAGGTTACTGAAAGAAAAAAAATGGATTCTAAAATATACGCCATCAAAATTATATATATGGAAGAATAGAGAGCAAAACCCTCCTCTTCTCTGTGGAGTGGAGTTATAACCAGCAGATTTCAGAAAAATATCAGAAATCAAATTAGCAAACACAAATCATCTTTTAGAAGGCAGCAGAGAGCTGCTGAGACAATAACTATACTGGCTAAGATTTCAGAAAGGGGACAATCTTGAAATGATGAGCTGATATATGCAGCAGATTTTACTTGCATTTTACTTGCAGGGGTATTTTCTAATTAGGGTCAAAGAGCAGACTGAGATTCAGGCTCTGCTAATATGGGGGAGAAAATGCAAATGGACTATTTTTTCTCAAGATATTTGTTGAACGCTGGTGTTGTGTGAGGTAGGGGAAAGTTTAAAAATTTAAGAAGAAAGCCTCTGAAAAACAATTCATCTCCTCCAGTAGTTTCAAGAGACAAATATCAGAGTATAAAGCATGTTAGAAGGAGGGACCACGGATGACACACCAGACTATTAATGGAAGCTCTAGAAGGCCGGAATAAACCAGAGGTAAAGGAGCCTGAATGCAATCACAATCCAGTTTTACCCAGTCTCATTCCTGATTGGTTTTAGGTGATTAGCCAGTGCCCTATATGTGGCATGCTGAAGGTAAACCTACTCTATAGCAAATGATGTCATATGGTGCCTCTACAATTTTTATACACATTTTCAAGCAAAACTTAGTAGATACATGAAAAGAGTGGAAAATATGACTAAAATCCAAGATAAAAAAATAGAGGCAACATAAATGGACCCACAGATGATCTTTACATACAAGTTGTCTGACAAGTATCTTAAAGTAACTATGACTAACATGTCCAAGAACATAAAGAAAAGCTGTAGAAATATATAAAAAGATGGAGAATTTCACAGAGAATTTAAGTGTATATGAAAAATGCAAATTATAGAACTAAAAATATAATATCTAAAAATAAGAATTCAGACATTACATTACTCATAAATCCCATATATAAAGAATTTGAAAAGTAACTGTAAAGAATCAAGAGACCTCAAGCTGCCATAAAACTTACATTTTAAACTTTACATTACGTACTCATCCTTGGCAATTCCATCACCATCACTTTCACAACTGCTGTTAGAAATGAGTCAAAACTGTTCCCAAGAATACAAAATATTTGCAGAATGAGAGGCTAATGGGGACTTAAACGACTTGGCAAGTGCCTTTCAACTGAGTCAAATATATCGTGAATCTTCTGCACTCATTGCCTGAGCAATTATGATAATGTCTGTACTGTGCTACTAACTGACCATAAGAAAAATTCATATCAATTGCAATGTTCAATACTGTGAGAGATTTATGTATGTATTTATGTATCTGTTATATTTAAAATACATTTCTGAAATAGAAATTCTTTTAGTGAATCAGAAGTATGGTCAGGCCTATGTTTGACTGTATTCCCTTTTATTCATAACCCAAATCCTTCCACAAATCTTGTAAGTAATGTTTCTCTATCTTTATTGCTTCTAAACTCCAGTCAAGATCCCACTGGACTATCCAGGCTGCATATCACTCTGAAAACTTACTTTTTTCTTCCTTGCATAAGACTTGGTTTATTGTGACAACATTGGCATAAAAATGGGGTTTGTTTACTGAAATAACCAAAAATTCAGAGACTCAAGTCCCAAGACATATGAGCACATATGTGGAAATTACAAAATATATAAGGACATAATTCATCATAAACAAGGGACAGCAGCTATGACAAGAAATCTAGTAAATAAAGCAATCTGATAGTATAAAAATCTTTTAAAATGTTTAAAACAGAGATTCAAAGCATAAAAAATAAATAGGATATATAAAAATAGCAACTATTTGACAAAAACTAAAACTTTTAAAAATAAAAAGAAAACATTCATGGAAAATTAAAATTTCAAATCATGGGGTTTATTCAGCTTAAACAAACATAAAAGTATCATAAATTAATAAGCTGGAATTAATAAACTATGAGATAAACCTAAAGAAAATTCCCTAAAGTCAATAAAGAGTAATAAAGAAATAGATCATGTGAGAGAGATTTACAGATGTAGCAGAAAGAATAGGGACATCCAATGTCCCCATAATAAGAATTCTCAATGGAGAGAAAGGGAGAGAGAATAAAAGTTTTCTAGGGTTAATAAAACAATATGAATCCTCAAATTTATGAATCTTAGGTAGAAAGGAATCAAAACTTAGAAATATCATACTGATATAAGAAAAACACATGTGAAAGGCAACCAGAGAGAAAAGACAGATTTATGAAGGGGTTACAATTAGAAAAACAGAAATATATTCATCAGCAAAAACTGATGCCAGAAAATAATAGAATATCTTCAAATTGCCGAGATAAAAATAATTGTCAAAACTTTATATGATACTTAACAATCATTCAAAAGTGAGGGAAAAAATAAGAGTGATTTTACCATTCAGATAGTCACTGAAAACATAGTCTGGAAGAAGAAAATTAAGCCAAATGGAAACACATAGACACATTGATTCATTAACTCCTTCAACAAATATTTTTTGAGCACGAACTATGTGCCAGGCATTTTTCTTGCCGTTAGGATTATAATTGTTAAAGAAGCAATAATGTATGTTAAGTTATTTTCAGTAATTGAAGTTAAACTGAACAATGTAGTTATAATGTGGATCATTTTTCATAATTTTATGTCATTTTATAGTACAGTTTAGAAGCACCGTCTGTATTCCTCTCTTCAGTCTCTTAACCATCCCAGTCTGTGTCAACCATGAACTTGAGTTCTGCTGAACCAGTATACTTCCTTTTATTAAACACCAAATGCTATGCAATCCCTTGGAACCATAGACTAAATATTCTGGTATAATTCTTCCAGCATTCAGCAAATATTTATTAAACTGAATTCAACTGATTCTAGTTGAGTTGAATTAAACTGATCCAAGTATATCTGTGCTTAATCAATGCCAAAATTAAGGTCAGTGAGAGCAAAAGGAATAGCAAACACTATAAACTTTATGCAGTTGAATTTGGGACTAAAGAAAGACAAAGATATTTCCAAAGGCATCCACCGTCCCTCCACTCTTTTGGTATTCTTAGAGAGAATCTTAGATGGATAGCACATACAAAAATAGCTCACACCTGAAGGGTTAGATCACAAAGAGCAAACAGATCAAAAGCAGGATGTGGCTCTGCATTTTATAACGTCTAAAGAGAGAAAGGTTTCTTGGTTCATTAACCATACATCACTTATTGCTTCCAAATGTTATATGTGCATGACATCGTCTTTGTCCTTGAAAAAAACAGCTGCGATTTGACTAAATCTGTCATCGATGTTGCTAAATGACAAGTGAGAAAATTACACGGATGATGTAACTATGTAGCACAACTCTCTTTAAAGTAATCATCTTTACAGAATAACAGTGCAACTGTTATCTTTATACAGAAGGCAGAATCTTAGGACAGAGGGACAAGACCTCATATGTCAGGATTTACCCACCCACCTCTCTCCTCTGGCTTTTAGGCAGTAATGTGATTCAAATAATCATGATTTAGGGTGTTAGAGTTGGAACACACTTTGGAGATATCTACTCCGACCACCTCATTTTAAAAATTAGTAAACTGAGGAAGCCAAGGAATGATGGTAAGGAAAAGAATCGGGCTTGACTGATTTTGTAAGTGACTGTTTGTTACTCACTGTTATCTTGTTGTAAACCTGCTATTTAAGAACTTTGTTTATAACAGAGACTCCCTTTCATACTAATCCTTAGAAAAAATTTACAGTGAGAAAAATTATTGTTTAGCTACCAGGTATAAGTTATCTTGACCACAGGAAAATGAACTCAGTGATATTTCTACTGCTAGAATACTGACCCTCATCTACAACATAATATATTATTTAATATTCTATGAATTAAATAATCTCACTTACCACATAAAACAAGCATGGAAACAAACCAGGATCTTCAAGCACAGAATGTGAAAATACTTACAGAGAGATATACTGGAAAGCTGGCAGAGTACTTAACCAAAGCCAATCCTAACGGAAACTTAAAAATATAGTAGATTTCTTTAACAAATATTGTTGCATTTTAATTGTATTTTTACATGGGCAATGGGTGTGTGTGTTGTGTGTATGTGTGTGTGTTTAGTCCCTGACTTTATCAATTTAGGCAAATGCTTTTTTTCTCTTTACCTTGTATTATGACTATGGATATAGTTAGTTTGCAGCATGAAGTAAACAATTAGTCAATTATTTTTGACTTCCCAAATGTATTAACTAGATATTTTGGAAATTCTTATCAATATTATCTATAAAACATATATTAATAGATGGCAATTATATATACAAAAATATGCTGAGTACAGTTCCTGGCACAAGGTAGGAAGACAATAAATGCTTACTGAATTGAAATATTTATATCAGTAAATGCCCAACATGTTGCCAAGAGAGGTAAGAAAGCTTATCCTGGGACTCTTGAGAGCAAGCGAAGTTCCTCAATCTTTTATATTCTTCATTGCCCACACTGCTCAAAGATACAAGTGGGAGGAAAATTATTGCGAAGTCTTCAGTTTTCTTTCTGTACATGCTGGGAAACCAATATAGCTACAACTGGGGACATAAGTGTTCCACGGGCTGCCATGTTTTCTTCTCAATAAATTTTGAGGAAGATTGTTGAAATAATCATTGTATGGCCAGAACAGCTTGTAATGTTTTGTCGCCCTCCTGACAGAGTTGAATACATTGTGGTCCATAAAGGAAAATAAGTGGATGCTTTTTATGAAAAACATTTTATTATGTGTTTCAAAAAATGCAAAACTTTGAGTGCAAACCCTTTGATAAACTGGATAGTTCATATGTTTAAAAGATGATGGGAAAATAATGTCCCCGGAGAATGCTGACTTGGTATGCCTTTGACTAGACCCTGACAGCCATGTTGTCAGCCTTGTTCTGGATCACCATTATTGATGTGATATGCTGTGCCTGGAAGAGTGGAATTGGCTTTTCTTTATTATTGAATCTTATAAAAATGAAGCAGAAAGTCTCCAGCTCTGTCAGAGTGATAAGCTGGGTGGGGGTCCATCAGTTCAGACCACTTGCATTCCTTGAAAATAAAATAGTAAAATAAAGTATTCAGTTTGATTCAATTAACTAAGTCAGGTAAATCTGATTATACCTAGAAGACATGTTTTTGAAGTTCTAATTTATTTGATTAATTCTATTCAATAATATCAATGCCAATA
Source organism: Indri indri (assembly GCA_004363605.1). Taxonomy (NCBI): domain Eukaryota; kingdom Metazoa; phylum Chordata; class Mammalia; order Primates; family Indriidae; genus Indri; species Indri indri. The sequence goes on from RJWJ010023942.1 coordinate 22,390, forward strand.
TGTTCACGTTAGCCTAATGAATTCTTTAGTAGATAGGAGTCCAAATTTTTTAAATGATAGCACACCAAATGTGCAGCCTCCCATCCCAAATCTGTGCATACACTCTATTCAAAAGGAATTGCTTTTTGGAAGAATAATAATGATTGGATATTACCTGCTGAAAATAGAACAGTTTATGTTGAATTCACCTGAACTCTATTCTCATTAAATTCTCTTTCAGTGAATCTAAGCATTTAGAGTTATATAAAGATGTAGTGTGACTCAAGTGGTAATTTTAATGAGATTCCCTATTACTCTCAAATCCTGGAAGCAGTGGTTTCTATTTAAGCATTCTCATAGCATTTATGCTTATAAAACTCTGCTATAAAATCTCCTTCCTGTTATAGCCAGACATGATAGCTCACCTAGAAAACCTAAGTATGACATTTTAATTTTTAGGCATGTTTACATACTACCAAAATATTATTCCAAGCATTTCCTGGTTTCCAAGAAATAAATATAAATAAAATAATACTAAATCAATGATTAGTAACAGCCATATTATATTTAGCATAGCAGAAGAAAGGCAAAAAGAGAAAGGAAACAATACAACTCAGCAAATTAAGTGTGTTCTCAATGTACATGAAAATCTTTGGGAACTAAAATAACATCATTTTATTTTGTTTTCCATTTTTAACAATTACCAATTACGCAATTGGTAATTGTTGGACATTCTCATCAGCATTGTCATGCCTACTTGCCAAACAAGGCCATAGGAGAGGAGCCCACCACTTACACCTGACATGTCCCCACATCAATAAAGTTATCATTTTCTAAAGATACTTAATCAGTGGGCAATTGCCTGTTGTTTTCCATAAATATGAAAAGCCTTAAGGAAAAACTTTATCATTTCTGAACAGACGCATCCAAAACCGATGTCCTAAAATATTCTTTAAAATCCTCAACTGCTAACAGCTAAGAAAGGGATAAAAGAGAAGGAAAGATAATTAAATGCATTGCACCTCCCAATGCCCATCTGCATTTAAAAAATATGCAATATAAGGACATAGTTGTACTTTTGTATGTATTTAACTAACATTGTAATCAAATCAGTAATTAGTAACTTTGTAATTAAAATTAGTTTTCTAAACTGGAGATACATATAAAAAAATTTTCCATTTAAAATGGCTGCAAGTTTCACAAACAATATTGAGAAACTATATTACATAGAAAGACTGACACAGTCATAAGACGATAATTTAATAAAGTACAGATTTTGCTCAAGGGATAAATTTGGTGTTGAGTATGGGATTTGTTTTGTTCTTAATTCAATTGAATCCCATTTCTGTAATGATTTTTGCAATCCTACGTAGCATCCACAACCACTGCTCTATTTATGCTCTACAGAATGAGTTGGGAATAGAATAGCAACATCCCAGATCTTGTCAGTTTGTGTCACAGCTTTTGTAATCTATAAACAAGCTACTATTAGAGAGAGTGTTATGAAAGACCTTGATCATGTGCACAATGTGTACCATCTTGTAGTGAGTCTTCAGACAATAAATTCATCTTAACTAATATTTAGATAACACCTAAAAGCTTTATTTGCACAAGCCCCTTGAATTTTGCTTCATGTATCCAAGGAAATTTTAAAAAAATGAAGTGTAAAATTTTTTTGAGCAGGCATATAGACTACATATTATTATTTAAAAATAAAAAATTATATCTATCTCAAAGTCTTTGTTTTTTAATACTCACATTTCATTTTCACCACTGTTGGAATTACAGCCGTACACCCCAAATATGGCCCTCTTTGCAGAGGTAGAGATATTTTCAGACTCTTTGGAGCTGCTCCTGGAGAATCATTTCCTTCTGGTCCCCATTTACACTCATTCCATTGTGTAGTGTCCTCCAACCCACCTTCATGGACACATTCTCTCTGGATTTTATACTTGGAAATGACTTTCTCCACCTAATTCTGTAATGAAAATACCCCTTTTTCAAAACAATGCAATTTACTTAGCCAATTTGCTTTTCTTAGCATCAGAATACTCTTGAAATTATCGACTTCCACTTTGCAAAGAGGTCCCATACTCTCCTAAAAGTCAGGGAGCAGAGTTCCATGGGAAACTTGCAGGAAAACTTAGTTACACCCAAATCCTCTGGCAACAGGTGAGCTGCAGTTTTTACAGGAAAATGCAGAGGTTGGATATGTTGTATTAAGGCGGGTTTTCTGCGGGGGGTTGGGGGGATATATAGCTAATGTTCATTGAGCCTGGGTTTTGTAAAAACGTATTTATTCAACATGTATCAAATGCCAACTATGTAGGGGCTCACCCTACACACAAACTAAAGAATCATTTTTGTTGAACTTTAACATTTAAGTACTTGTACATATAATTTGTTGAATTATCTTTGTACTAATGATTCTTTGATGATAGAGATAATTTTCTCTAACTTACTGGGTTCATATTTACATTGTGCAATGTCACTGACCAGCTTTTGAAATAGCAGATAATTTGTTCTATGGCAGCGAGTGCCCTAAGTAAGCCCTGACCGAGAGTCAGGAGACCAGCATCCTATCTCTGGCACTATCACCTACTATCCAAGTGAAACTTGCTCATCAACTCACTATGGAAGCCTTGGCTTCTAATATTCAAACAACAAACATATTTCTGTCCTGTGTCAAAATGGTAAAAGTATTTTTATATTTATGATTTCATTTAATTTTCACATGTATCCTAGAAGAAGGCCTTATTATTATTATGCAAATTTTATAGATGAAGAAACTGAATTTCAATAACTATAAGAATTTTCTAAAGTTTC
>RJWJ010023943.1:0-7500 GCA_004363605.1 Indri indri
TTAGGTAGGAAGAGACAGAAGTATCATCATTTGCAGATTATAAAGATTATAGTTTTAAAAAACCTAAATGAATCAAATGAAAAACTATTAGAAACATAAGAGAATTCAGTAGATTATCTGTTTAAAATAAAAATATAGAGAAGTAATAACTCTCTTACTTGCTACAATAACTAGTTACAATGTTTAACAGTTTTCCATTTCACAAAAGAAAAAAAAAAGAAGAAATGTGTCTGCTTTACATTAAGAAAATTAGAAAACCCTACAGAAGGATATTGACAAGTGTGGAAAGAAAAACAGTATTTTAAAATGTCACTACAGACTAAACTACAAATATAAGACAAAACCAAATTCCTAACAGGCATTTTTTGAGAAACCTGATAAAAATGATTATAAAGTTCATTTGTAGAATGAGCTTGTGAGAATAACCAAAGCACAGCTGAGAAATAAGAATGATTAGAAAATTAACTTTCCAATGAATTAATAATTTTATTTGTAATATACAATTCATAAATTGATCATTTTACTTAATTTTAATGAGGAACTAAGGGAGCATGGTACTGGTCCAGCAAAAGACGAAAGTAACAGAGCAGAAATTCAGAAATAGACCCAAATTTACAAGGAAATTCAATACACGAGAAAGGTGATCTCCCCGATTGGCAAAAAGATGAACCATTTAATAATTATTGAGGTGTCTGGCTCAGGCTAAATACATGCGGGTTATTGTGATTGCCCTCTTTCCCTCACTACCACCCCCTCCATCTATCTGGAAATCCTGACTGCACCTCCAAAACACACTCTGCATCTGGGCATTTCTCTCCACCTCCATAACTACCAGAACCCTCACCGGCTGCCTGGATTTCTGCAGCTTCCTAATGGATCTTCTGGTTTTCCTTTGGCCTTCCAACAATATTCTCCACACCGCGGTCAGGTTGGTCTTACAAAAACTTACATCAACTGATGCCCCTCCCTTTCTCAAGGCCTGCCAGTAGCATCCTATCACACTGGAGAAAAATCCCAGCTCCTTACAAGCACATAGACTCCCCCTGCATGCCTGGCCCTGCCCGGCTCTCTGACCTCATCGCCCTACCTCTCTCTCACTCCACTGTAAACACATCAGCCTTCCATAAGCTCTTTCCTACCTCAGATCCTTGCAATTTCTTTTCTTCCTACCAGGATGCTTCGTATCCTAGACCTTCAGAGGGCTCACCCTTCATATCCTAAGTTTTCCTGCAAAAATGTCCACTCCACAAAGAGGCCATGCCTAGCCATCCTATCTAACATACTGCCTTCTTATCATCCGCTGCTTCCTCTTCATTGCACTAATCATTCCCTAAATTAGTCCTTCGGATAGCCTCATTTATCGTCTCTCTGTCCCACTGGATTGTGAGGTCCATGAGGGCAGGGACTTCATCTGTTTTGCTCACCGTTATAAACCCGATGCATAGCACAGTGCCTGGGACATGGTAAGTGCTGAATAAATATTTGCTGAACAAATGAATTGCAGCGGGAATAGAAAAGAGGGGGATGGAGTCCAGAGTTACTGTGGAAGGAGTATTACTAGGACTCTGTGACTTATTCGATGGAGGAATGAAGGAAGTCTGAGGGACTGAGGGTAATTCTATGCTTCTGGACCAGGTGACTGAAGAAATATCGCATCATTCCTATGGTGGGAAATTGAGGGCAAGAACCTGGATTCACGGGGAATATGTTGAGTTCAGTTTGGGGTCTGAGGAGCCTGTGGGACATTCATAAGGAGATTTCCAAAGAGCCACGGGAAATACTGGTTCGCAGTTCAGGAAATTAGAAATGGTTTAGAGTTCATCATTTTTTAAAAAAGATGTATTGAAATTTTTAAAAGAGCAAAGAAGGAAAGAATTGACAAAAAAAAAGAAAAACTCAAAAATTGGGTGAAGCTATCACCAAGAATACAATTCTTAAGCTACTATTGCTATTTTGCCATAGTAGATAATTTTCACACAGTATCAAATTTTCTTCTGCCATGGATAATTTAAATGATCTACCATATGTAAGTGAGATTTATTCTTTTAACTTATGAATAGACCATGAAAACGTATCTCGATGAAGAGATGAGTCTATGCCAAAGGTCAGAATTCTAAATTTAATGATAAAGAACATAATTCAGTTATTGAGTGATCAAAGAGCATCTGTTGAATAAAGATATTTTTTCTCTTTCAGTAGCAAACATAAAGCATCCACTGAGTACTGCTCACCCCTTGATACTCATAATAGATGCCAAATAGCAAATATGAGCCCTGTGCCTCATTGATCTAGCCATCCAGTAGAGGGAACGGGTTAAGAGGTTATTTGGACAATTTTGCTGATTTATTCATTAGAGAAATGGCTAATTCCTTACCAGTTTGATGGAGAGCATGACACGTGAAACACAATTGTAGAAAAACTATCTGTACTTTCTGCACAATTTTTCTGTAAACCTAAAACTGCTCTAAAAGACAAAGTCTATTAAAATTTTTAAGAATAATGCTTTAATATTTATCCCCCAGTGTTGTCAAGGAAACCAAATAAAATGACATTCGTGAAGGTGCCTGGCACCTAGAAACTACTCTCTAGTGTTCTGTCAGTCGAATGCCTGTGGTTTGGGCTGCCTCTTCCTTCTCTTCCCAAATCTCTTAAATGGTTTGCTTTCCTAGTAGTGCTCCAACTGAAACTCTTCACATTCAATATCTGGACATCACGATCAGTTTCCCCATACATCCAGCTGATTTTCAAATGCACATGTCCTAGTTGTTGCTTTTTTCCCATTACACCACTCCTTTTCTTGCCATTTTTTAACCATGGCCTCATGTTATGAATCCTCACGGCAGCTGCGGTGTGGTGGGTAGGAGCATAGACCAGGAGTCAGCCTGCTGCGTTATATCCCAGCTCCACTGTCTTGTACGGCGAGACTGTGGGCAAGGTGTCAAATCTCTCTCTGCCTCAGTTTCTTGGGGGTGATAAAAATAATACCTTCTTCATGTGTTTTCGAGATGATTAAACAAGATGACTCATGAACACTTAGAACAGGGACAAGCACAAAGTAAAAAGTAATGTTATTTTCTTACACAAGCATTTATATATTGATGCTTTTTTCCTTTATGTCCACTGGTTCTCTCCAGGTGGTTTTGCCCACAGTGATACCTCTGCTATTGGGAAAGAGAGTGTTATTCTATCCATGTCCTGGATAAACACTGGCATTTTGTCAAGAGGAGAGCAGAGAAGTCCACATGTGAGTTTTCCAGATCCATGTTAAACTGTCCCAATGACCAGACCCACTCTTAGGGTAAGATCATTGCCATCACCTCACCAGGTCTGCATTTTCAGCATTTCGTTAGGTAATGCAACACCCTTTCGCCTATTGGAAATGTGTTGAATCTGTTGTCTCCTTTTCAGGAAAGAAGTAAAGGTCTTCCCTATGGAGAGTGGGATTGCTCCTCTCTGTCTCCCTCCCACCTCCGCACCTTGTCCTCAGCCCCCTGAGCTCTCTGGAATCCAATAGCACTGCCATCCTCAAAAAGGGAGCCACATGAGAAAACATGTGCTTATTGTATTTACATTCAACACGTCTAGATCAGCAGCTTCATCTGGGACTTAGACCCACAATGTCGGTGATGCAGAGAGCCAGATATTTAGTCACATCAAAGCAATTTGCTAATTGCAGATGCTTCCTCTCTGTTTAATGTTTCATGTGTAAGATTAGGTGGTTGATTTAACTGGTTCATAGTGCCTGTTTTATCTCATTACCTATCTCTAAAGGAAATCAAATCATATTAAATATAGACAGAGGACATTAATTATCTGGAAAACACAATAGTATAACCTGTATATGAGTGCAAGAGTGATGGTGTAAGTCACTGTTAATTTCCTAGCATTTTAAGTATATGAGAATTTGTATATACACACATGTTAACCTGCAAGAGTGTCCCATATATGAATAATGCATATGTGCATGTTAATTACAGTATTTGCATTCAACATGTAATTATCGATTAAATATATACATGTTTTATTTTAGCATAGATGGACAGATAACCATTTATAAGTTAAAGTAGGAGTTTTGGAGCTCCAGGTTATTCTCACGATGTTTTCCTCATTTCTTTTATCTTTTGTGCATTTTCAATCATAACTCTAGCAAAACATGCATCTGCACTTTCAACACTGCTCCAGCTATCTTTTGCTCCAGCTATGTTTCTGGCCAAAGGTTTCTTTTCATGGACTCTGTCTGACCTTTTCTTTAGTGTAAGTATGCAATTGAAACATTTCAACCTGAGACAAAAGCAGCATTATCATATTTGAGAGAAAAAACAGTCATAAAATTTCAAGAGAAAAAAGAATGCCACAAAATCTGTAATTTAATAATCTCCTGTGATAGTAGTATCCCCCAAAAATGTGTTCAGTGTAGTAAACCAGGGTCTTGCATAAGTGTAGCCTATACTAAGGGCTAGAACTTGTATTGTTTATACCGCCACACCACCAGCACGTAGATATCCCCATAGCCAGTAAGGACCCCTTAGGGGATGTTTATCATGTCACTGGGCTCTGAATTCATAGAGCGTTACCAAGCACATCAGCCACTGAGGATTATCAAGGAAGGAATCCTTCATTTAAATGCTCCCCACTATTTTACACGATAGATTATAGCAATCTTTACATCATATTGATTTTTGTTGGTTTTTTTAGTCTCTGACACTACATGCAGACAAATACAAACGAGAGCACTATAAGACATCGTTTTCCCTCTATGTCTCCCACTCCCACCACCAAAGCAGTGAGTTATTTCTACAAACCTTCAGAATGTGATGTTCAAGCCTGGAGACTTGTATGTAGATTCGAGGGGATCACTCGTGGTTCCCAGTGTTTAGCTTAGCAATGGGCTCAGAACTATGCGGATGCTAGTAATGGCCAGGTCCAACTGGACAGACCTTATCTCCTTTGATTCGTGTTCTTGCCACAAGGATGAAGGCAGATTGCACAGATATTGATATTTTAAATTAGTTTCTTAGTAAGTAAGAGAAATTAGTTTAAGAGACCAGTATAAGTATGTTCTCAGTGTTATATCTTACAATATTTTTTTTCATGCAACTAAACATAGTTCACTCTTGGAGATCAATGTACCTCAGAAGCCACTCCTTGGTGAGGCCAGATGCTGATGTCTAGATAGTACAAGGCAGTACAATGTAACGATGCTTCAACCCATTTCATTAGACAACACACTGAAGTAAAAAATTATTATAATCACTAAATAATTTGTTCAGTCAGAAAAGATCTACTCCCCAGAGCACAGAGGTAATGGCTACACTACAAAGTTGTCTTTTCAATGGAGTTTTACTTTCTACCCAAGGGACAGTGCATTCATCCCACGAACATCCTCCGTACCAAACAATCACAGCATCATTAATCACTTTTTGCTGGGGCCCCCTATAATGCAACTATCCCAGTTGTGCCATACCTGGCAGAGTGGACTCTGAACCTCTTTTTAAGAGTTAAATAGTTTCTTCCATACATCATAGCTACATAACTCTCCCAGCCATTTTCTGCGCCACGATTTTTCTCATTTTGCTTCCTTTGTGTTCCCTTCAATGTTTTCTTGCACTGAGACAACAATCTTTTACATGTCTTTCTTCTTCTGCCTGCATCAAAGTTAGGACTTTGTTAGGGATGCTTTGCTATCGGCATCTGTTACCTCTTTTTCTTAGGGGCTAAGGAGGAGGCTGCTGTGTGGCTGAAAAAGACTCTCATTCAGTTTGGAATTGCCTCCCTTTGCTTTCCTGTCACACTGTCAAGCTCAATCAGAACGCAATGAAAGTGATACAGAGGCGAGGCTTTGCTGGCGAGACTTAGAACAAAGACAGCTCCATAGCCTAGTACAGATTTCACATCCAATTTAACTCTTTGGAAAAGGATTTCAGGAAATACATAGTCAAGAGTTGAAAAAATGGAGTTGGGTCTACTATAAAGGCTAAAAGTATTATCCTGGCTTAGATAAGCTACAAAGATAGGTTGATACTATTTTCTAGCATAAACCACATTAGCTGGCATTACACATTGAGCTTTCTTTACTCGTTAAGTTGCAAGGAGATTTGAGAGGAATTTAGCAGCTACATAAAATGACTCTTTCATGATTCTAGCTTTACCAGTCATTTTAGTTGTACAAGGTGCATGAATAGCAAGGACCTAAATCATGTTGTTTAACAAATCTGGTATTAGAGGGTTAGTCTCAGTTTACTTATTAAGAATTTAGTTGAGTAAAGGATTTTAGGGCTCAGTTCTTTGTGTAGATGACAATGAACAGGCCAATACTTGTATTTTGGGGGGAAAACATACATCAGCTACACATGTTTTGAACTGTGCTGTTGGGCCCATAACTAATGTTTTTCATTGAATATATTTTTCCATGGGAACTAACTGTAAAGAAGAAACTTCATTGAGAAGGACATAGGTCAATGGTGACTTCAGTGGCCTCTCCCATTACTTCCTTTCTGAAGTCTAGTTTCCACTTGTTCTTTATCTCACAAGAGACATGGTTTAATTCTCTGAATTTTTCAAACTTAGGTCATGATTAGTGATTCCATTTTGGAGAACAGTGGCCCTCATTTTCTCTTGATGGATTTGAAGCCTACTGAAAACTGGTTCACACAACACACAGAATCTTAAGCATTCTATACAGCGGCAGTAACAGTCATGTAATAGGACAACCTCATGCAGTTTAAATTAGCTGCTTTTATAAACTATTCTTTAAAACTGCTATGGTCATGGATAACATTGTCAAAAATGCCAATGCTTGTTGCGTAGGCAACAGTAGGTATTTTTTTCATGTTATGTACTTTATCTTATTGAAAATAGAAAACGTTTAAGTAACTTTATGTACAATTATATGCATAATTTTATATACATTCAGTGAGAGAGAGAAGGGGAAAGAGGGAGACTGAAGTTAGTTTATATACTCAATTGTGTTTAAGAGGAGAACATTTCAAATTATTGGTACCATATCATCATATCAAAGATATCTCTTTGGAAAATTTTCCATGAACAAGAGATGATTAGAAGCAAGCATGTGATAGACACCAACATTTCATCTCTGCATGCAATTATGGTACAAATTAGAAATGCTATTATGTTGGTGCTCCATCATTAAGTAAGCAATTAAAAACAAAAACAGTTCATTAACAAATTGTCATAGCTATGCCGACAAGTGCCCAGTGAGGTCATGGTCACGGCAATTGCATGAGATGATGACTAAGTCTTCCCAAGAGCAAAAATTCCAACCAACAGCAATGGTTCCATTTCTTATTCACGTGTTATATAAATAGCAGTTTGCAGTGGAAAAACTGAAATAAGCATTGCAGGCAAATGTGGGAAGGAGGAGAGCTCTTTGTGGCAAGTTACTGATGCCATTTGTTAGAGTACATTTGGATGCCAAAATGAAATGTTAGTTTTATTCAGAAATGAAAATAAAATCTCCCTTGATACTTAATACAGCTATGG